>CAJHQQ010002284.1:0-68477 GCA_905132885.1 Moricandia moricandioides
AACATCTAGCACTATCTATGATAAGTGTTTTGACCTGGTTCACTCTGATGTATGGACTGCACCTTGTATGTTCAGAGAAAATCACAAATACTTTGTCACCTTCATTGATGAGAAGTCCAAGTACACATGGGTGATACTGATTCAGTCAAAGGACAGGGTGCTTGAGGCTTTCAAGAATTTCCATAACCATGTCTCCAACCATTTCAATGCCAAGCTGAAAATTCTCAGGTCAGATAATGGTGGAGAGCACACCAGTCAAGCATTCAAGCAATATCTGGCTCAGCATGGAATTATTCATCAGACCAGCTGCCCTTACACTCCTCAACAGAATGGAGTTGCTGAGAGGAAAAACATGCACTTAATGGAGGTTGCAATATCAATGATGTTTCACACTAATGTTCCAAAAAGGTTCTGGAGTGATGATGTGATGTCTGCGAGCTACCTGATCAATAGGACTCCAACTAAAGTCCTCAATGATATGTCGCCTTTTGAGGTCCTAAACAAACCAAAGCCACCTTTGGACCACTTGCGTGTGTTTGGGTGCCTATGTTTTGTGCTGATACCAGGGGAGCAAAGGAACAAGCTTGATGCTAAAAGCTCAAAAGCTATGTTCATTGGATACTCTCCAACACAAAAGGGTTATAAGTGCTATGATCCAGTGTCAAGAAGGGTGTTAATATCAAGAGATGTAAAATTTTTGGAGACAAAGGGATACTATGAGGAGAAAAGTTGGGATGATTTGAAAGATTTATCTCAACCATCAGAGAGAGCCACAAACCTCAGGATCATACTGGAGAATCTTGGTATTGGCATGCCTCAGACGAGTCAAGAAACAAGGAAGAATCTTCCTGAAGCTGCACCTGGTCCAGAGACTGTAGTTGATGAAAATGTGGTACGGCCCTGGAATGGCTGTCTCTCCCTGGATCACTTGAAGGGGGCGTGGGTGAATGATAGATGATGATGATGGACTTTGCTAAAGAGCTATGAATTGCTCAGAAGCTGTTTTGCTACTCTCAAACGCAGGAGAACCCTGGGTATTGTCTGAGATGGATCACAGAAGTTGAATTCTTCCTTAGTGTGATGTATAACACGTCCACAATGTGAACAAAGGAGACAAGTCTCCAGAACAATCAGGTTTTGCACAAAAGGCAGTTTTATTGAAAATATCGATTGAATTCGTACCAGAACGTGAAAGAGGCTTATAATGCCTAACTAAATCCCTAATCCTTAACCAGATTGGTTTAGTAAGTCCTAATCCAATTTAAGATTGGTTTACTACTCCTAACCTTATTAGAACTTGGTTTACAAAAACTGAAATTACAAATAAAGGAAATAAACCAACAAGTTGGTTCTTCTTGGCCTTCTCCTCCTTCTTCATGATGGCCCACGACTTTATCTGAGTATTGGAGTGTCTCCTGATGATATTTGGATCCTCCACGTTCTGTTGGCCCAGCAACAAAGCAAGTGGATCAAGATTCTAGTTGCAATCCACCTTTTGGGCCGAAAAAGCCATATTTCGCCAAACTCCAAATCAAGCCCACTCCAGAAACTTCATGACCTTTTTTTCCCTTCTTCTCATACACACTTGGACGTGGGGAATGGTCTCCACTGATCCTGCTAAGCTCAGCTGTTTGAATCCTCCTTGTTCAAGTTGTTGCAAGGCAGTACCAAGAGTTCTTCTCTTCTCTCTATACAGAACCTCATAGATCATACCAATAAAACCTTGAAACTGTCCATTAAGCCAAGCATTGATCAGTAGCTTAGCCATTCCATACATTGAATCCAATATCTTGAGTTTGAGACTGATCAGGCTGATCAAGGCTGCACCAAAATGGGGTTGATGAAGCAGTGGAAGAAGCTATTCATCCTGATCCTGAAGGGGGAAATCAACAAGAAACTCATGATCAAGATGAAAGGAAACAAGAACCAGCGCATCAGAATGATGAAACAGAACCTAATGAAGAGGAAACAAACCATGTCCAGCCACTAAGAAGAAGTACCAGGATTAAGAAACCTGCATCAAACTGGATCAACACAAGAGTTTATTTTAATGCTGAAGAAGTGGCTCATTGGTGCGATCCTGATCAGGCTTAAAATCAATGGATTGAAGCCAATGTATGGGTCAGCGATACCAGTGATCATGGTGCAGATTAATGGACAGTTTCATGGTCTCATTGGAATGATCTATGAGGTTCTGGATAGAGAGAAGAGAAGATGCCTTGGTACAACCATGAATGGAGAAGTATCAGATGGGAAGCTGAATCTGTTTAAGTTGGATGAATCAGGAAATGATGCTGAACTGGACGAGTCTGAAGAGGATGAGCTGATTGAACCTGAAGAAGGCGATAAAGGTGCATTCGGGTGGACGATAAACAATCCAGGAAAGATCAGCAACATACCTGAGCTTAACTTTAGCTATGGTGATCAGTTTCCACGTAGAAATGGGCCTCTAGAACAAGGAAAACGACTCAGGAAGATGCTAGAATGGGCTAGAATTGGATTTAGGTGAAATAAGGCCTTTTAGGCCCAAAAGGAGGATTGCAACCAGAATTTTGATCCCATTCAAAGAAGAAGATGGAGTTTTCCTTGTTCTAGAGGCCCATTTCTATGTGGAAACTGATCACCATAGCTAAAGTTAAGCTCAGGTATGTTGCTGATCTTTCCTGGATTGTTTATCGTCCACCCGAATGCACCTTTATCGCCTTCTCAGGTTCAATCAGCTCATCCTCTTCAGACTCGTTTATGAATCTCTAGTGAGGAGATCCTTTTTGTCCCTGATTCTTTGAAGGAAGATCTGATGGTTTGAAGGATAAATGATGATGGTTTTGATGTATAGAAGTATATATGGATATTGAACTTCAGAGATGACCTATGGAATGATCAAATCTTGTGTAGATGTGTCTAAGATCAAGAGAATGAACTCTGTTTGTGATCAAAAACAAGTTTTGCTTGCAGAGAATGAACTCCTAGCAATCAGTGTTGATGGATGAACAAGGAATTCACAGATTTAGAGAGAAATTTTATAAAAAAGGTGAATGAATCTTATTCTGGTCGTCCAACCCTTTATATAGGAGTTACAAGTTGTAGAAATGAAAAGACAAAGTGTAGAAATCAAGAAATTTAGAAACTAGGAATGTAGACTTGATTTTGGACCAGAATAAGTGTTTTGTTGTATATCTCTTTGCCTGACCACGACCTTGAATTTCTTGCTTACTCCCTCTTGGTATTCTTGGTCAGAATGGGCTTGAAATGGACTGAACAAAAGGGTGGTCGAATTTGGCTTGAAACAAACCCATAATGAATTTATTATGAACTCTCCATGGGCTGCAATACTTCTTCTTGGGAAACTTGATCCAAAACACATCCAAATGGTTTCTTGGACTTGAATTTCGTGGCTGATTCATCAGAAAGAGATAATGTATCCTTAACTTTGGGTTTGAACTTCTTTTGGGTTGAGAGAAACAAATCTGATCCATCTTCTTTTTTGTGGGCCAAAAATCACTTGTCCGGCTAGGTCCATGGCAGCTTCAGTGTCACTCTCATTCAGCTCAGCTCGTCCTTGTGTAGTGTCATTCAACTGGTTCAGCTCCAAGTTCAGCTCATTCATCTCATTCATCTCTAAGGTTGTGTCACTAAGCTCATCCAGCTCATTTAGCTGAATCACACTCACATCTGCTGGTGTTAGCTCAGTATGCTCGCTTTTCTTCCATCCTGGTTTGTCCTTTGTTTAAAGATCAGCTGGATGGGCCATGGTTACATCACTCGTCCAGTTCAACATCATTTCCTGATTCATCCAACTTAAACAGATTCAGCTTCCCATCTGATACTTCTCCATTCATGGTTGTACCAAGGCATCTTCTTTTCTCTCTATCCAGAACCTCATAGATCATTACAATGAGATCACGAAACTGTCCATTAATCTGCACCATGATCACTGGTATCGCTGACCCATACATTGGCTTCAATCCATTGATTTTAAGCCTGATCAGGATCGCACCAATGAGCCACTTCTTCAGCATTAAAATAAACTCTTGTGTTGATCCAGTTTGATGCAGGTTTCTTAATCCTGGTACTTCTTCTTAGTGGCTGGACATGGTTTGTTTCCTCTTCATTAGGTTCTGTTTCATCATTCTGATGCGCTGGTTCTTGTTTCCTTTCATCTTGATCATGAGTTTCTTGTTGATTTCCCCCTTCAGGATCAGGATGAATAGCTTCTTCCACTGCTTCATCAACCCCATTTTGGTGCAGCCTTGATCAGCCTGATCGCACCACTCATCCAATAAGTGCAGTATGCTCTCTTGCTCAGTATCCAGAGGAACATCAAGTCTTCATTGGGGAACTGGAACAGGAATATATTCCAAGATCATATGAAGAAGCAATGGAGCTTGAAGATTGGAGAGACTCTGTTGGAAATGAAACCAATGCTATGATAGTCAATGACACTTGGTATGAAGCTGAGTTCCCAAAAGGCAAGAAGGCAGTGACAAGTAAATGGGTTTTCACAATCAAATATTTGGTAAATGGAAAGGTGGAGAGGCGCAAGACAAGGCTGGTGGCAAGGGGGTTCACTCAGACATATAGGGAGGATTACATTGACACATTTGCACCAGTAGCAAAGCTTCACACCATCAGGATTATTTTCTCAATTGCCACTAACTTGGAATGGGATCTATGGCAATGGATGTGAAGAATGCTTTCTTACAAGGAGAGTTAGAAGATGAGGTCTACATGCATCCTCCTCCTAGTTTAGAGCATCTAGTCAAACCAGGAAATGTGTTGAGGTTGAAGAAAGCAATTTATGGTCTGAAGCAATCACCAAGGGCTTGGTACCACAAGCTAAGCACCACATTGAATTGAAGAGGGTTTAGAAAGTCAGAGGTGGATCATACTCTCTTCACACTGACTGGACCACAAGGAATTGTTGTTATCTTGATATATGTTGATGATATTATCATCACAGGAAGTGACAAGGAAGGGATTGAGGCAACTAAGGCATTTCTGAAATCAGTATATGATATCAAGGATCTTGGAGAGCTCAAGTACTTTCTTGGTATTGAAGTGTGAAAATCCAAAGAAGGATTGTTTCTGTCTCAGAGGAAGTATGCTACGGATTCGTTGAGTGAGGCAGGAAATCTTGGAGGAAGACCAGCGAAAACAACCCTTGAAGATGGTTATAAAATACTGCGAGAGGGGGAGTTTGAGAACACTCCATTTGATAATGTCAAGAAGTATAGAAGAATGATGGGAAAACTCATCTATCTGACCATCACAAGACCAGACATTTGTTTTGCTGTGAATCAAGTCAGTCAACACATGCAGGCACCTAAGATACACCACTGGAACATGGTTGAGAGGATATTAAGATATCTGAGAGAAGCTCCAATTCAAGGTATATGGATGGGTTGCAATGGAAGCACAGAGATTGTGGGGTATTGTGATGCGGATTGGGCTGGTGATAGAGTGGACATGAGGTCTACAACTGGTTATTGCACCTTCATTAGAGGAAACCTAGTTACTTGGAAGAGCAAGAAGCAAAAGGTTGTGTCTTGTTCAAGTGCTGAGGCAGAGTATCGATCTATGAGGAAGCTTACTAGTGAACTCATATGGATCAAGGGCTTGTTGAGGGACTTGGGAATAGAAACAACCTCTCCTATCACCATACATTGTGATAATCAGGCAGCTATACATATAACATCCAACTCAGTCTTCCATGAGAGAACCAAGCATATAGAAGTGGACTGTCACAAGGTTAGACAAGCCGTGGAGCAGCAAGTAATCCTTCCATGCTATACGAGAAGTGAAGATCAACTGGCTGACATATTCACCAAAGCAGCCAGCACCAAAGTCTGTGAGTTCATCCATCCTAAACTTGGACTCGTAGACCTCACAAGTCACTGATCCTCTTGCCATGAAGTGTTCTACTATTTTTCCTTTGCTTGGTTTTTTATCCCAAGTGGTTTTTCCTAGCTAGGTTTTAATGAGGGAATGCTTCATGGTTTCCAAGCTTGACCAGTCCCTATGGTCAAGCTTGAGGGGGAGTGTTGACATGAAGAAGAAATAAGTTAGAGTTGGAAGAAGAGACATAAGCAATCCGAAGCATGTTGGCCATACAGTTTGAGATCATTGACCTAACCTGTCTTGGAAGGCAAGCAACAGAATGTGACTTGCCTAAATCACGTGTCTAAGTGACCAGAAGCACTCAGGAAGGTTTAAACAAGAGAATAGAGCTGTTGGAGGATCAGAACAAACAAGAGTCACATGTTGGGACAAAAGTCACATGTTCTGCTAAGGAAGAAAGAGAAAGAGGAGATGTCCCTTTCTCTCATGCTGGACAAGCTTCTTGTATGTTCTGGACATCTTTAATTTATCATTTTATATTTCAACTTGTTGCCTATTAATATCTTGTATCCAGAACTGAAATTAACCAAGGAAACCATTTCTCTCCTTCTCTCTCTTTTGGAATTTCGAAATCTCTGTCTCTCTCTCTCTCCCTCTTGTTCTTCATGTTCTTCATTCTCCAGCAATAAACTCTCTGTAAATCTCCCTTTTCTAACAAGGCAGTGATCATTCTGGTTACCCTGAAGGGTCTTAACTACTTACTCTGGTCAAGGTTGGCCAAGACAGCCCTTGGTGGTCGAGGTTTATGGGAGCAAATCACTTCCAGTGAGGCACCAAAGCAGATTACCCAAGGAGAAGATGGCAAGGAGATTGTAGTGATGGATGAAGGCAAATGGGGTCAAGAGGATCTCATGGTGATGTCTGTCTTGCAAAGCTCCCTTGATAGCTCCATAATGGAGGCTTACTCATACTGTGAGACAGCAAAGGAGTTATGGGATACTTTACAAAAGGTTTATGGAAACATTTCAAACCTCAGCAGAGTATTTGAGGTAAAGAAGGCCATCAAAAGCCTGAACCAGGAGGATGTGGACTTCACGGCACACTTTGGGAAGTTTAGATCTCTTTGGGCAGAGCTAGAGATGTTGAGACCAAACACAACAGACCCAACAATCCTGAATGAGAGGCGTGAGCAAGACAAGGTCTTTGGACTGCTTCTCACTCTCAATCCAGAATACAATGATCTCATTAAACACATTTTGAGAGCTGAGAAGTTACCAAGTCTAGAGGAGGTGCGCTCTCAGATTCAAAAGGAGCAAGGGTCTGTTGGTCTCTTTGGAGGAAAGGGAGACCTTACCTTGGCCAACAAAGCTGAGATGGCATCCGCAAACAAAGCCTACTTCAAATCAGAGGATAAGAAGAAGGGAGTAACGTGTGATCATTGCAAGAAGGTTGGTCACACAAAGAACCAGTGCTGGATTCTTCATCCTCATCTCAGACCACCATCAAGATTCAATCAAGCTAGAGCTCATGAAGCTGGTCACAACAATGTCCAGCAGATGACTCAGTCAATGCAGCAGCAAGGTGAAGGGAGAGCCATGAGTTCCTCTGCTCACATTGCTGGAACCTCTTCTCAGTTACCTCAGGATGATGCATTCATCCGCAAGTCAGACATTCAGGATCTCATAAAGTCTCTCAATGCAAACTGTGGTAACCTTAGTAGTAATGTTCATAATGATTTAAATTCACTTCATTGCACACCTCAAAATGTTACGCCTTTGATCATTGATTCAGGAGCTTCTCACCATATGATTAGGGATGCTAGACTGATTAGTAATGTTCAACCTGCATTAGGAAGTGTGGTAATGATATAGGCACCAAAGATCACCTAACTCAACCTGGACTAAAGGATAGATGGATCAGGAAACCGGTATATGAGAGACTTAAAATGGATGGATGATGAAAGGATGTGTGGATGGAGATGGGTTCCGGTTGCTTGATGCTTGAAAAGAACCAATGGAGGATGGGAAACTACAAATGGTCGTATAACCAACTTGTTATCTCACTGGATGGATGATGGCGTGTAGATGGAGTGTGGATCCAAGCTGCTTGTTCGTATAAACAACTCAACAAGGACTAGGAGAGGGAGATGGAGTGAATAGATTGTTCTTCACAATCTGATGGATCAAAAGTCGCCACAAACTCTATGGAATGAGCTTGATAAGACAAGATGCTCTCAATGCTGCTTCTCACACACACGGAAAGACTTAGGGTTTTAGTTGCTAGGGGCAAATTGACTCATATATTTCATAAAGGTTGAAAATACAAGGCTGATTATAGGGGCTTATATACTCGCCGATGCAGCTATGCCCTTCTAGGGGTCTTTGAAGCAAATTTATTACATGACTTAATCTTAGGACCTAATAAAAGCAATAGGCTAAACAATGCCTGGTTTTATTCGAATTGAAATAAAGAAAAGAACCAAAACCTGCAAGGAAATCAAGTAAATCGAATATTGAAATGAGCTTACCTTACTTACCTCTTTTTGATGGATTTGAAGTTGAATAAGGTAACCTTTGGGGCTGGGAGACGAGCATAGGAGTGAAGTGATGTCATTTGAAGGCTTGTCTCTTCCCCTTGATACTCACCGTTTCACTTAAGTGAGATGGTGAATAAGGAAACCATATCCTTGTTTGAAAATATATTTCATAAAGGTTGAAAATACAAGGCTGATTATAGGGGCTTATATACTCGCCGATGCAGCTATGCCCTTCTAGGGGTCTTTGAAGCAAATTTATTACATGACTTAATCTTAGGACCTAATAAAAGCAATAGGCTAAACATTGCCTGGTTTTATTCGAATTGAAATAAAGAAAAGAACCAAAACCTGCAAGGAAATCAAGTAAATCGAATATTGAAATGAGCTTACCTTACTTACCTCTTTTTGATGGATTTGAAGTTGAATAAGGTAACCGTTGGGGCTGGGAGACGAGCATAGGAGTGAAGTGATGTCATTTGAAGGCTTGTCTCTTCCCCTTGATACTCACCGTTTCACTTAAGTGAGATGGTGAATAAGGAAACCATATCCTTGTTTGGAATGATAGACCATAGGTTAGTATCATTTCTTGGACTGTCTTGTATAACATAAGATGTGTCTTGTGTAGCTTCTGATCCGGAAATGGAGAGCTTGTCTAGACGGTTAGTGATGTCTTCTAAGTTGAGGTTGGTGATGGCCTTGGCAAACAACCCTTCAATGGCTTCACAGAAACTTGCAATCACCCCCTTGGTTCCTGATCTTGTTCTTGGTGCTTGTCTAAGAGTAGGGATGTTGATATCTGGTTCTATGTCCTCATCATTCTCTCCCTCTTGAGGAGGTTCTGACCTCAGAACAGTTTCATCTGCATGGAAATAAGATAGATCAGATACATTGAAGGTGGAAGACACATTGAACTCACCTGGCAGCTCCAGCTGGTATGCATTGTCATTGGTCTTTTTAAGAACTTCGAATGGACCATCTCCTCTAGGAGATAGTTTAGACTTCCTCTGGTTAGGAAACCTCTCTGATCTCATGTGTAGCCAAACCCAATCTCCTGGTTCAAAGGCAACTTCCTTTCTTCCCTTGTCAGCTTGCTTCTTAGTCAGTTCATTCTTGTGCTCTAGGTTAGTCTTGACCTTCTCATGAATCTTCTTCATTAACTCGGCCTTGGTTTCTCCTTCTTGGCTAACCATTTGTTCCTTATGGGGAATAGGTAAGAGGTCCAGAGGTGTTGTTGGCTTAAACCCATACACAATCTCAAAAGGTGAGAGCTTAGTAGCAGAGTGGGGAACTCGGTTATAGGCAAACTCAATAAAAGGTAGACAATCAAGCCAATTCCTCAAGTTCTTACCAACCGTGGCTCTTAATAGAGTGGAGAGTGTGCGGTTTACAACCTCAGTTTGCCCATCAGTTTGGGGATGGCAGGTTGTTGAGAAAAGCAGCTTAGTGCCCAGCTTAGTGCCCAGCTTTCTCCAAAGGGTCCTCCAAAAGTGGCTCAAGAACTTTGTGTCATGGTCAGAAACAATAGTTCTAGGAATACCATGAAGCTTTACCACTTCTTTGAAGAATAAATCAGCAGTTTGGGAGGCATCATTGGTCTTGTTGCAAGGAATGAAATGTGCCATCTTAGAGAACATGTCCACTACCACAAAGGTAGAGTCCTTGTTCCTGATCTTTGGCAATCCTAGAACAAAATCCATGGAAATATCTACCCAAGGTAGGTCAGGGATAGGTAATGGAATGTATAACCCATGAGGATGTAACCTGGATTTTGCCTTGAGACAAATGATGCACCTTGCACAGAACTTCTCTACATCCCTTCTCAAGTGTGGCCAGAAGAAATGCTCAGCTACAATACTTAGGGTCTTGTCCCGGCCAAAGTGTCCCATGAGGCCTCCACCATGTGCTTCTCTTAAGATTAGATCACGCATTGACCCTTGTGGAATGCACAGCCTCTTGTCTCTGAAAAGGAACTCATCTTGTTGAAAGAAGGACCCAAATGCGCCTTGTTTACACTGCTTGTAGATGTCCCCAAAGTCAGGATCTTCTCCATATTGATCTTTGATGTGCTCAAAACCCATAACCTTAGCCTCCAACAATGATATAAGCGCATGTCTCCGGGATAGGGCATCAGCTACAATGTTCTCTTTCCCCTTCTTGTATTTGATCACATAAGGGAAAGACTCCACAAACTCTAGCCACCGAGCATGCCTTTTCTTCAATGTTGTTTGGCCTCTCAGATACTTGAGTGTCTCATGGTCAGTGTGGATCACAAACTCCTTGGATAAGAGGTAGTGTTGCCAAGTCTCCAACGATCTCACTAAGGCATACAGTTCCTTGTCATAGGTGGGGTAGTTGAGGGTTGCTCCATGTAGTTCCTCACTGAAGAATGCTACTGGCTTCCCCCCTTGAGTTAACACAGCTCCTATTCCTGTTCCTGAGGCATCACATTCAACTTCAAAAGTTTTATCAAAGTTAGGTAAGACCAAAACAGGAGCATTAGTTAAACTATCTTTAAGTTTTTGAAAAGCTTCTTCCTGTTCAGTTCCCCATCTAAAAGCTACATCCTTCTTGATTACTGATGTCAATGGGGCTTCAATGGTGCTGAAGTCCTTGACAAATCTCCTATAGAAGCTTGCCAAGCCATGGAAACTTCTCACATGGCTGATGGTTGTTGGAGTAGGCCAATCTTGTACTGCCTTGATCTTCTCTTCATCCACCTTCAGTTCCTGTGAGCTAACAACAAAACCTAGGAAGACTAATTGATCAGTGCAAAAGGTACACTTCTTAAGGTTAGCATATAGATGTTTTAAGCGAAATGTATCCAAAACCTTTTCAAGATGTTTAAGATGATCTTCTAAGCTGGTTCTATAGATTAAGATGTCATCAAAGTAAACAACAACAAACTTACAGATGTATGCCCTTAAGACATGGTTCATGAGGCGCATGAAGGTGCTTGGGGCATTGGTCTTGAAGGCAGTTTTCCACTCATCACCTTCCTTCATTCTAACCTGATGATAACCACTCTTCAAGTCTATCTTTGAAAAGATGGTGGCACCACTGAGTTCATCTAACATGTCATCAAGCCTTGGTATTGGGTGCCTATATTTGATGGTTATGTTGTTGATGGCACGACAGTCAACACACATCCTCCAAGTCCCATCTTTCTTTGGTACTAAGCGTACGGGAACTGCACAAGGACTTAGACTCTCCCGGATGTATCCCTTGTCCATCAAGTCCTGCACTTGGTTTTCTAGTTCTTTGGCCTCCTCAGGATTCACTCTATAGGCTGGCCGGTTTGGTAATGGAGCACCTGGAATGAGATCTATATGGTGTTCTATTCCCCTAATAGGTGGCAAACCAGTGGGTATCTCATCTGGAAATAAGTCTTGGTACTTCTCAATTAGTTGAACTATAGCTGGGGAAAGTTCTTGCTCTTCATAACCTGTCAATACACCTTCCTTAAAGATCATTAGTAGCACCTGTGTTTTGCATTCTAATGATTTTAAAACTTGTTGGGAAGTAATGTATAGATTAGTCTTACTTGTTAAAATAAGTGTGTTTAGTGTCTGGTTTGTGTGTAGGAGATGAAGAACAGGAAGAACTAGAGAGAAGGTAGAGAGAATTCGAGAGAGAGAGACGAGAATAGGTTAATGAGGAATTGTATTCCTTGCCTTAATGGTTTCTTAGGATGCATACATAAATAGGGAAACAAGTTGACTAAGAAAAGAATAAACAAATAGGTCTGAGCAAGGCAGAGAGCAGTCTGGACCAGGCAGATGGCTCGTCCAGCTGAGGTGAAAGTGACTGGTCCTTATGTCTCGCTCATCTGATCCAAACCTTAACTACACATGTGATCTCCTTCTGTCTTGACTCCAACGGATACCTTTCTCTTGCTGAAGCTTAGGCAGATGTTTAAATAAGTCTTTCCCGGTTATACTCTCCTCTTGTGTGTCGTGTAAGTCAAGTTAGGTCTTTAGGAGATTCAAGGTGGTGTACGGACTGTACGGATCAGTCCTCTCTCGATCATCCAGAATGCTTCTCTTATATTGGTCTCTTAACTCTTGCCATTCATTTCTTCATGTCAACATTGCATCCTCTTTTTTATTGCTTCATGTTCACACTCCCCCTCAAGCCTGACTATGGGGAACCAGTCAAGCTTGGATTCCATGAAGCATTCCCTCATTAAAACCTTACTTGGAAAAACCACTAGGGATAAAAACCAAGCAAGGAAAAAGAGTAGAATACTTCATGGCAAGAGGATTAGTGACATGTGAGGTCTATGAGTCCAAGTCTAGGATGAATGGACTCACAAACCTTGGTGCTGGCTGCCTTAGTGAATATATCAGCCAGTTGATCTTCACTTCTGGTATAGCATGGGAGTATGACTTGATGTTCCACTGCTTGCCTGACCTTATGGCAATCCACCTCTATATGTTTGGTTCTCTCATGGAATACTGAGTTGGATGCAATGTGTATGGCTGCCTGATTATCACAGTGCATTGTCATGGGTGTAGTAATCTCTATACCCAAGTCCCTTAGCAATCCCTTGATCCATATGAGTTCACTAGTTAGCTTTCTCATAGATCGGTATTCTGCCTCAGCACTTGAGCAAGATACCACCTTCTGCTTCTTGCTTTTCCATGTGACCAAGTTTCCTCCAATGAAGGTGCAATAGCATGTGGTTGATCTTCTATCAACTCTGTCTCCAGCCCAATCAGCTCCAAGGTTTCCTGCCTCATTTAAAATGTCAAGTGTGTACTTTTTTGAGATAAGAAAAGCCCCTCTCTAGATCGGCATATTTCAATCCCAAGGAAGTACTTTAACTCTCCTAAATCCTTAATATCAAATGCTGTTTTAAGAAAAGTTTTAGTTGAGATGATACCTCCCTTGTCACTACCAGTGATGACAATGTCATCTACATAGACAAGAATGACTACCATTCCTTGCTGTCTGGTTAGTGTGAAGAGTGTATGATCAGCTTCGGATTTCACAAAGCCTTTTCCATTGAGTGTTGTGCTCAACTTGTGATACCATGCCCTTGGTGATTGCTTCAAGCCATAGATTGCCTTCTTTAGCCTTAGAACATTTCCTGGTTTTACAAGACTCTCTAGGCCAGGAGGTGGTCGCATGTACACTTCATCTTCCAATTCTTCTTGTAGGAATGCATTCTTCACATCCATTTGCCATAGCTCCCATTCCAAGTTAACAGCAATTGAGAGAACAATTCTTATTTTATGTAGTTTAGCCACTGGTGCAAATGTATCAATGTAGTCCTCTCAATAAGGTTGAGTGAATCCCCTTGCTACTAGTCTAGTCTTCTTTCTCTCTGGTTTCCCATTTGCTAGATACTTGATAGTGAAGATCCATCTACTTGTCACTGCCTTCTTGCCTTTAGGGAGTTCAGCTTCATACCATGTATCATTTGCTATAATGGCATCAGTCTCTTTCCCAACTGACTCTCTCCACTCCTCATGTTCCATGGCTTCCTGATATGACCTTGGTATCCATTCTTGATCCAACTCACTGATGAAGGCTTGATGTTCTTCTGGATACTGAGCCAGAGAGCATGTTGCACTGATTGGGTGAGCTACTGCCTCATCATTGAAGTATACTCTTGTGTTGATCCAGTTTGATGCAGGGTTCCTGATCCTTGTACTTCTTCTCAGAGGTTGTATCTGATCAGGTTCTGCCTCTGCCTCATTTGTTTCACTTGAATCTTCTGGTTGAGTCACATATTCTGTATCTGATGGCAACTCATCTTGATCATGAGCCATTGAGTTTCCTTCAGGGTGTATTGTGTCATTGCCCCCCTCAGGATCAGGATGAGTAGCTGGAATGTTTTCCTCAGCAGGTTCCTCACCATGAGCTGATTCCTCCTTGTTCTCCATAGGTTCTTTTGGCAGATTGATGCCAAGATTTTCTAGAATCACCCTCAGGTTGTTGGCTCTATCAGAGCCAGAGTGAGATAGGTCCTTGAGTTCACTCCAACTCTTCTCATCATAATAGGCCCCGGAAATCAGAACTTTCCTAGTGGTTGGGACATAGCACTTGTATCCCTTCTGAGTTGGTGAGTAGCCAATGAACATAGCCTTGGTGCTCTTAGCCTCCAGTTTGTTTCTTAGTTCACCTGGGATCAAAACAAAACACATACACCCAAACACACGCAAGTGATCTATAGATGGTGTAGTTTTGTTGAGTACCTCATAAGGTGATTTATCACTGAAGACTTTTGTGGGGATTCTGTTGATCAAGTAAGAGGCAGTGACAACTGCATCTCCCCATAGTCTTTTAGGCACATTCATGTGGAAACATCATGCTCCTGGCCACCTCCATTAGATGTCGATTTTTTCTCTCTGCCACACCATTTTGTTGAGGAGTGTAGGGGCAACTAGTTTGATGGATGATGCCTTGTGTGGCAAGGTGTTGCGTGAAGGTTGTGCTGGTGTATTCTCCTCCATTGTCTGACCTAAAGATCTTAATCTTGGCATGAAAGTGATTAGCAACATAACTTTGAAAGTTCTTAAAAGCTTCTAGTACCATGTCCTTTGATTTCAACAATGTTAACCAAGTGTACTTAGATTTTTCATCTATAAATGTCACAAAGTATTTATGTTGTTCTCTAGATTCACAGGGTGCTGTCCAAACATCAGAATGAAATAGATCAAAGTAATTATCATATATG
Organism: Moricandia moricandioides; assembly: GCA_905132885.1. NCBI lineage: Eukaryota > Viridiplantae > Streptophyta > Magnoliopsida > Brassicales > Brassicaceae > Moricandia > Moricandia moricandioides. The sequence continues at coordinate 15,057 of CAJHQQ010002284.1, forward strand.
GTCATGGATTTATGAAACACAGATTTGCAATGTTTTCCTAAAATACAAGCCTCACAATCACTTTTTAAATAAATACTAGGCAACATGATGTTCAAGGCAAAAGAATGAGGATTTCCTAGTCTAGCATGCCATATTACATCTTTAGGTAATTCAGAAACAGAGTTTAAAGCACAAGATAAATCAGAAGCTAGCATTGTGTTCTCAAGTAAGTACAAGTCTCCCTTGGTTCCACCTTTGCCCAGCAACTTACTAGTCTCAATATCCTGAAAATAAACCTCATTAGGAGTGAATGTAACATGATAATTCAAGTCAGAGGTGACTTTCTTAACAGACAGAAGGTTAGATGCAAAGGTTGGCATATAGAAAGCTTTAGACACTTTATCAAACAATTGCAAATCACCTATACCTTTTATTGGTACCCTATCACCATTAGCTATCATGACACTGCCTAAGGCTTGTTTTATATTGGTAATCAGGTTCGAATCACTAATCAGATGGTGTGATGCACCTGAATCTATTACTATAGGTCTAGCAGTGTCTAATCTATTCATGGAAGTACCAGCAATGTAAGATGCATTAAGTGAGATACCAAGGTTATTAGGGATACCAGAGTTTTCTTTTAAAGCCTTGATGAGAGCCTCTAGATCAGATCTTTTGATAGTCTCATCCTGATTAGTCCTTGCTGTGGAGTAAGAGGAAGTTGTCGCCAAGGCGTTTCCCATACCAGTGTTGGAGCACGTTGAGAGGCATCCAGAGGGAGTCACTGGTTCAGCTCTGTCTCCAGCCCAATCAACTCCAAGGTTTCCTGCCTCATTTAAAATGTCAAGTGTGTACTTTTTTGAGATAAGAAAAGCCCCTCTCTAGATCGGCATATTTCAATCCCAAGGAAGTACTTTAACTCTCCTAAATCCTTAATATCAAATGCTGTTTTAAGAAAAGTTTTAGTTGAGATGATACCTCCCTTGTCACTACCAGTGATGACAATGTCATCTACATAGACAAGAATGACTACCATTCCTTGCTGGCTGGTTAGTGTGAAGAGTGTATGATCAGCTTCGGATTTCACAAAGCCTTTTCCATTGAGTGTTGTGCTCAACTTGTGATACCATGCCCTTGGTGATTGCTTCAAGCCATAGATTGCCTTCTTTAGCCTTAGAACATTTCCTGGTTTTACAAGACTCTCTAGGCCAGGAGGTGGTCGCATGTACACTTCATCTTCCAATTCTTCTTGTAGGAATGCATTCTTCACATCCATTTGCCATAGCTCCCATTCCAAGTTAACAGCAATTGAGAGAACAATTCTTATTTTATGTAGTTTAGCCACTGGTGCAAATGTATCAATGTAGTCCTCTCAATAAGGTTGAGTGAATCCCCTTGCTACTAGTCTAGTCTTCTTTCTCTCTGGTTTCCCCTTTGCTAGATACTTGATAGTGAAGATCCATCTACTTGTCACTGCCTTCTTGCCTTTAGGGAGTTCAGCTTCATACCATGTATCATTTGCTATAATGGCATCAGTCTCTTTCCCAACTGACTCTCTCCACTCCTCATGTTCCATGGCTTCCTGATATGACCTTGGTATCCATTCTTGATCCAACTCACTGATGAAGGCTTGATGTTCTTCTGGATACTGAGCCAGAGAGCATGTTGCACTGATTGGGTGAGCTACTGCCTCATCATTGAAGTATACTCTTGTGTTGATCCAGTTTGATGCAGGGTTCCTGATCCTTGTACTTCTTCTCAGAGGTTGTATCTGATCAGGTTCTGCCTCTGCCTCATTTGTTTCACTTGAATCTTCTGGTTGAGTCACATATTCTGTATTTGATGGCAACTCATCTTGATCATGAGCCATTGAGTTTCCTTCAGGGTGTATTGTGTCATTGCCCCCCTCAGGATCAGGATGAGTAGCTGGAATGTTTTCCTCAGCAGGTTCCTCACCATGAGCTGATTCCTCCTTGTTCTCCATAGGTTCTTTTGGCAGATTGATGCCAAGATTTTCTAGAATCACCCTCAGGTTGTTGGCTCTATCAGAGCCAGAGTGAGATAGGTCCTTGAGTTCACTCCAACTCTTCTCATCATAATAGGCCCCGGAAATCAGAACTTTCCTAGTGGTTGGGACATAGCACTTGTATCCCTTCTGAGTTGGTGAGTAGCCAATGAACATAGCCTTGGTGCTCTTAGCCTCCAGTTTGTTTCTTAGTTCACCTGGGATCAAAACAAAACACATACACCCAAACACACGCAAGTGATCTATAGATGGTCTAGTTTTGTTGAGTACCTCATAAGGTGATTTATCACTGAAGACTTTTGTGGGGATTCTGTTGATCAAGTAAGAGGCAGTGACAACTGCATCTCCCCATAGTCTTTTAGGCACATTCATGTGGAACATCATGCTCCTGGCCACCTCCATTAGATGTCGATTTTTTCTCTCTGCCACACCATTTTGTTGAGGAGTGTAGGGGCAACTAGTTTGATGGATGATGCCTTGTGTGGCAAGGTGTTGCGTGAAGGTTGTGCTGGTGTATTCTCCTCCATTGTCTGACCTAAAGATCTTAATCTTGGCATGAAAGTGATTAGCAACATAACTTTGAAAGTTCTTAAAAGCTTCTAGTACCATGTCCTTTGATTTCAACAATGTTAACCAAGTGTACTTAGATTTTTCATCTATAAATGTCACAAAGTATTTATGTTGTTCTCTAGATTCACAGGGTGCTGTCCAAACATCAGAATGAAATAGATCAAAGTAATTATCATATATGGTCATGGATTTATGAAACACAGATTTGCAATGTTTTCCTAAAATACAAGCCTCACAATCACTTTTTAAATAAATACTAGGCAACATGATGTTCAAGGCACAAGAATGAGGATTTCCTAGTCTAGCATGCCATATTACATCTTTAGGTAATTCAGAAACAGAGTTTAAAGCACAAGATAAATCAGAAGCTAGCATTGTGTTCTCAAGTAAGTACAAGTCTCCCTTGGTTCCACCTTTGCCCAGCAACTTACTAGTCTCAATATCCTGAAAATAAACCTCATTAGGAGTGAATGTAACATGATAATTCAAGTCAGAGGTGACTTTCTTAACAGACAGAAGGTTAGATGCAAAGGTTGGCATATAGAAAGCTTTAGACACTTTATCAAACAATTGCAAATCACCTATACCTTTTATTGGTACCCTATCACCATTAGCTATCATGACACTGCCTAAGGCTTGTTTTATATTGGTAATCAGGTTCGAATCACTAATCAGATGGTGTGATGCACCTGAATCTATTACTATAGGTCTAGCAGTGTCGAATCTATTCATGGAAGTACCAGCAATGTAAGATGCATTAAGTGAGATACCAAGGTTATTAGGGATACCAGAGTTTTATTTTAAAGCCTTGATGAGAGCCTCTAGATCAGATCTTTTGATAGTCTCATCCTGATTAGTCCTTTCTGTGGAGTAAGAGGAAGTTGTCGCCAAGGCGTTTCCCATACCAGTGTTGGAGCACGTTGAGAGGCATCCAGAGGGAGTCACTGGTTCAGCTCCATCATTTGAGAAATGAGCTCTAGCCTCCTGGTACTGATTCCTTGGTTCCTTGAACTTATTTGGTTTCAAATGAGGATGGAGTATCCAGAATTTGTCCTTCATGTGACCCTTCTTTTTGCAGTGATCACATATTAAGGTCTTCCTATCATCATACTTGTAAACCCCTTTGTTTGCTACTGGTCCCTCAGCTTGATTGCTCATGACCAGCTCACCTTTGCCTCCAAATAGACCCAGGGATCCTTGCTCCTTTTGTATCTGAGCACAAACTTCTTCCAAGCTTGGTAGCTTGTCAGCTCGCAGTATATGTTTGATTAGGTCGTTGTAGGTTGGACTAAGGGTGAGAAGTAACCCAAAGACCTTATCCTGCTCACGCCTCTCATTCAGAGCTGCTGGTTCAGTTGTGTGTGGTCTGAGCATCTCCAACTCAGCCCAAAGGGACCTGAACTTGTCAAAATGAACCGTAAAGTCCACATCTTCTTGACTGAGAGAGTTGATGGCCTTCTTTACTTCAAAAACTCGAGTACGGTTAGAGATGTTTCCATAAACCTTGTAGAGAGTTTCCCATAAGTCTATGGAGCTTTCACAGTATGAATAAGCTTCCAAAATGGCTGGATCCAGAGAGTCTGGATGAGAGAAAGCACCATGAGGTCCTCCTGAGCCCATTTGCCTTCATCCACCACAACTATCTCCTTTCCATCTTCTCCTTGGATGGTCTGTTTTGGAGCTTTTCCGGTTGAGACATGGCTCCATAAACCTCTTCCTCCAAGGGCAGTTTTCACCAATCTAGACCATAGAAGGTAGTTTAACCCCTTCAGAGTCACAGGAATGGTCGCAATTTTGGTGTTCTCCATCTTCTTCTGCTATTAACCGCTGGATAATAGGGTGAGCCTTGAAGAAACTCGACCAGAGAATAGAGCAGAGTGCTTTGCGGAAGTAGAGAAAGGTTTCAAGAGCTTTGTGGCTCTGATACCATGTTAAAATAAGTGTGTTTAGTGTCTGGTTTGTGTGTAGGAGATGAAGAACTAGAGAGAAGGTAGAGAGAATTCGAGAGAGAGTATATATAGAGAGAGAGACGAGAATAGGTTAATGAGGAATTGTATTCCTTGCCTTAATGGTTTCTTAGGATGCATACATAAATAGGGAAACAAGTTGACTAAGAAAAGAATAAACAAATAGTTCTGAGCAAGGCAGAGAGCAGTCTGGACCAGGCAGATGGCTCGTCCAGCTGAGGTGAAAGTGACTGGTCCTTATGTCTCTCTCATCTGATCCAAACCTTAACTACACATCTGATCTCCTTCTGTCTTGACTCCAACGGATACCTTTCTCTTGCTGAAGCTTAGGCAGATGTTTAAATAAGTCTTTCCCGGTTATACTCTCCTCTTGTGTGTCGTGTAAGTCAAGTTAGGTCTTTAGGAGATTCAAGGTAGTGTACGGACTGTACGGATCAGTCCTCTCTTGATCATCCAGAATGCTTCTCTTATCTTGGTCTCTTAACTCTTGCCATTCATTTCTTCATGTCAACACTGCATCCTCTTGTTTATTGCTTCATGTTCACATTACTTGCCTTGTTACCTTTGTCCATCTCCTTTTGCATGTCTAGGACTTGCTGTGGAGTTAAAGGAGCAAGGTTGTGCTTGCGGTTGTTGTGAGTGAAGCTGTAGTAGTTGCTGCGTCCATTGTGGATTGTCTCCTTGTCAAATTGCCAAGGTTTACCTAGCAAAAGATGTCCAGCTTGCATGGGAACAACATCACAAGTCACATGATCAACATATCGGCATATACTGAATGGAACCACCACTTGTTCACCAATCTTCAACTCAGTTTCATCATTTAACCACTTGAGTCTATATGGCTTTGGATGCTTTGCCTTCTTGAGACCTAGCTTATCAACCAAGTACTTGCTAGCAACATTAGTGCAAGAACCACCATCAATGATCAAGCTGCATACCTTAGAATCTATAGTGCATCTGGTATGGAAAATGTTCTCCCTTTGGATGGTTTCTGGCTCAAACATAGCACTTAATGCTCTCCTGGTTACAAGTATCTCTCCCTCATCTGGATAATCAGTGATCTCTTCATCAGTGACAGCCGTTTGTTCTTCAGCCTCATCTTGAGTCTCATATCCTCCATCTTCTCTGAGGATCATGACTCTCTGGTTAGGGCAGTCCCGAGCATAGTGACCTTTTCCTTGGCACTTGTAACATGTGATATCACGGTTTCTAGGTGCAGTAGTCTTCCCTTGATCGTTCTTGTTACTCTTTAAGGCCTCTGGTGCTGCATTCTTTTTGAACCGGCTTTCTACCTCAATGGACTTGCCTTTGTCACTGCTCCTTTGCGCTGGTGGTGCCCAAGTATTCTTGCTTCTGCTGGTGGTTATGGTCTTCCTCTTAATATGTTGCTCTGCTTGGATAGCATAATGCAACAAATCATGGAAGTGCTCATAGTTCTGCCTCTCTACCTTTCTTGCAATCCGGTCTTGCAAACCATCTAGGATCTTGTGCTTCCAAACGGTTCCTGATTGAATCAAACTCCTCATAGTATTCTTCAACCGACTTGTTTCCCTGAGTGAGTTTCCTAAACCTCTTTTGTAAGTCTCTGTAGTAGTAGCTTGGCACATACCTCTTCCTCAATAAGGCTCTCATGTCATCCCAAAGAACAATGGGACCACGCCTAAGCCTTCTCCTTTCTGAAGTCTCTCTATCCCACCATGACAAGGCAGTGTCAGTAAGTTGGGCAGCAGCTAGGGAGATCTTCCTTGCCTCAATATAGCTTTACTAATCAAAGATGTCTTCCAGCCTTGTCTCCCAATCAATGTAAGCATCAGGGTTAACCTTTCCAGCAAAGGTTGGTGGCGTGAGCTTCAAGTTTTTACCTCCCTGCCAAGGATTCTCATCTTCTTGATCATAGTCTCTACCTCGGTTCCTTCCTCTATTCCTGGCATTTCTCCTTGGTGGGGGATGGTGCTCATCTTCTTCCAAACTAGGCATGTCACTATCAGTTCTCCCTTCTTCATGCGGGTTCTTTTATTGTTGTTGATGCTCTCTTGCTTGGTTGTTGTTCTGGTTATTGGCATGAGCTTGTTGGTTCTGTTCCAACCGAGTCATTCTCTCACTGATGGTTTGCATAGCAGCTAGGAGTTGGGCTATGGTTGCGGCATCAGTTGATGAGGAGTTGGTGTCTCCCATTGCTTATCTTGAAAAGAAAAACTTTCAAGAACAAGTGAAAATATGGGAAATGGATATGTTTCCAGTAATTAGTATGCGAATAACAATTAAAACAAGCAAAGATGAAACTTATAAAGACAATGGACTGACTAGGAGAGATATGCAAGCAAGTTCCACTTATGGAAAGTATGGGTTTATGAAATGCTATTGATTCTTTTTTTTTTTTGATATTTGATATGCAAACTCGAAATTAACTAAGTTAAATGACAAGGAATGACTAAGGTAAGTGAATAGAAAGTGATATATTCTAGCCTTAATTTGAATGCAATGAAAAAAAAAAGGAAACCGAGTATATATGTTGATATGCAATAAGGGAAATCGGGGAACTAGATGCAAGTATTAACTCCTAACACTTTTTTTTATTTTTCTCCAAGGCAATATGGATTAAACTAAAGACTAACTCGACTTCTTTCTTTTTCTTTTCTGATACAGGACTAAAAACTCTTAAGCAGCAACAATGGTGGCAAAAGATTAAGCAAACAGAAACAAGATTTTTTTTTATGGTTTTCTTAATGAAATGAAACGATCTAAATGAAAAGGAGAGACATAACCTGAGATGGAGCCTTTCGGCTCTGATACCAAAAAATGATAAAGGCACCAAAGAGCACCTAACTCAACCTGGACTAAAGGATAGATGGATCAGGAAACCGGTATATGAGAGACTTAAAATGGATGGATGATGAAAGGATGTGTGGATGGAGATGGGTTCCGGTTGCTTGATGCTTGAAGAGAACCAATGGAGGATGGGAAACAACAAATGGTCGTATAACCAACTTGTTATCTCACTGGATGGATGATGGCGTGTAGATGGAGTGTGGATCCAAGTTGCTTGTTCGTATAAACAACTCAACAAGGACTAGGAGAGGGAGATGGAGTGAATAGATTGTTCTTCACAATCTGATGGATCGAAAGTCGCCACAAAATCTATGGAATGAGCTTGATAAGACAAGATGCTCTCAATGCTGCTTCTCACACACACGGAAAGACTTAGGGTTTTAGTTGGTAGGGGCAAACTAACTCATATATTTCATAAAGGTTGAAAATACAAGGCTGCTTATAGGGGCTTATATACTCGCCGATGCAGCTATGCCCTTCTAGGAGTCTTTGAAGCAAATTTATTACATGACTTAATCTTAGGACCTAATAAAAGCAATATGCTAAACAATGCCTGGTTTTATTCGAATTGAAATAAAGAAAAGAACCAAAACCTGCAAGGAAATCAAGTAAATCGAATATTGAAATGAGCTTACCTTACTTACCTCTTTTTGATGGATTTGAAGTTGAATAAGGGAACCGTTGGGGCTGGCAGACGAGCATAGGAGTGAAGTGATGTCGTTTGAAGGCTTGTCTCTTCCCCTTGATACTCACCGTTTCACATAAGTGGGGAGATGGTGAATAAGGAAACCATCTCCTTGTTTGGAATGATAGACCATAGGTTAGTAGCATTTCTTGGACCGTATTGTATAACATAAGATGTGTCTTGTGTAGCTTCTGATCCGGAAATGGAGAGCTTGTCTAGACGGTTAGTGATGTCTTCTAAGTTAGGGTTGGTGATGGCCTTGGCAAACAACCCTTTAATGGCTTCACAGAAACTTGTAATCACCCCCTTGGTTCCTGATCTTGTTCTTGGTGCTTGTCTAAGAGTAGGGATGTTGATATCTGGTTATATGTCCTCATCAGGTAATTGCAAATGCTGATATAATACCCATTAAGGGCATAGGAAACCTGAAACTATTTGAAAAAGAATCTAAAGCTCTCTACATGCCCTCTTTTACATCTAACTTGCTCTCAGTTAAGAAAGCCACTACTGATCTTAATTGTCATGTTATTTTTAGTCCTAATGAGGTACATTTTCAGGATATTAAGAGAAGTAAGATGATTGGAAAGGGTGTGAGCAAAGGAGACTTTTATTTGCTAGAAGACACCAAGTCTAGTTCTGATTGACCTTCAGCTTTTAATTCTGCTTCTGTTTTAGCTTCTGATGTATTATGGCATGCTAGATTAGGTCACCCTCACTCTCGTGCCTTAGGGTTAATGTTACCTAATATTTCATTTCAAAATGATAGTTGTGAGGTTTGTATCTTATGCAAACATTGCAAGTCTTTTTTCCCTAAGTCAATGACTATCTATGAGCATTGTTTTGATTTGATTCACTCTGATGTGTGGACTCCCCCTTGTGCCTCTAGAGAAAGTCATAAGTAATTTGTCACCTTTATAGATGAAAAATCAAAGTATACATGGCTGACCTTAATCCAATCTAAAGATAGTATGTTAGAAGCTTTTATGAATTTTTAAAGCTATGTTATTAACCATTACAATGCCAAGATCAAAATATTTAGGTCAGATAATGGTGGGGAATATACTAGCCACGCATTCAAGAACCACTTAAGCAAACATGGAATCATTCACCAAACAAGCTGCCCTTACACACCAGAACAAAATGGAGTGGCTGAGAGAAAGAACCGCCATCTCATGGAAGTTGGAAGAAGCATGATGTTCCACACCAATGTTCCAAAGAGGTTTTGGGGTGATGCTGTGGTTTCAGCGTGCTATCTTATCAACCGAATACCAACCAGAGTCCTTCATGATAGCTCTCCATTTGAGGTACTAACTAAAACCAAGCCATCCATTGATCATTTGCGTGTGTTTGGGTGTCTTTGTTTTGTCTTGATTCCAGGGGAACAAAGAAACAAATTAGAAGCCAAGAGTGTCAAAGCAATGTTCATTGGCTACTCATCTCACCAGAAAGGGTACAAATGCTATGTACCAGAGACAAGAAAGGTTTTGGTGTCAAGGGATGTCAAGTTTTTGGAATCTAGAGGGTAATATGATGAAAAGAGCTGGGACATCCTTAAAGATCTTTCTCATGCATCCTCGGATAAGGCTAACAACTTGAGAATAATCTTGGAGAATCTAGGGATCAGTCAACCAAAGCCAAAGGAAGAGGTACTGTTGAAATTTAAGAATAAGTAACCCCAAACATTTCTGGTGAAGTACATGAGCATAAGGGGGAAGAAGCTCAATGGCTTTCTTAGTTTTCATTGATAACAGAACATACATATTTATACAAAGTATAAGACTTCATCATAAGGCTAATGCACGTCAATCCAATTGTAATCCACTTGTGCCCACTTGTTTCTGATACAAAGTGAAACCAGGAGCTAAAACAGGGAGTAAAAAACGTGTGCCACCTCTAGTTTCACACAGAAACATCTCAGCAGTTTTCCACCTTCAGAAGTAAGCATAATGAGCTTAGCCTACTATTGTTGACTTTTCTTCACCTGCTTGTCACCAGCTTGCTTGCTTGGCTACTTCTCCTTATTGGATCAGTATTGGGCCTCTTCTTCTTGTCTCCATTTGTAGACAAACTGATTGGGCTACACTGAGTTGTGTTCAGCCAATCCTTATTGGACTCTCAGACTTGATCAACTTGGACCTGTCTTCTTTGGACTTCTCTTCAAGATTAGGATTGGGCTTCACTTATCCATAAACAGATTGGGCTGCTGGTTCTTCTTTAATCTGATAGGTGGGCTGGTCTTCTTCTTGGTTCAGCATGCTATTGGACTCTTCTTCTTGGGCAACTTGTGTAGACAACCTTATTGGGCTACACTGAAACCTTCTCATGCACCTTATGCAATCTTCTTCTTCTCTGGAGCATGAGTGATTGCCACACTCAAATGGATCCCTGAAGGTCTCCATTTTCGTCCTCACTCAGCTCCATATAGTGATGATAGCTTTGCTGCCCCAAAGCTCTCTTTCACATTCATAATAGGCGCTTTACTCCACACATTCACTATTGTGCTCTTCCTTGTTATGTTTGGAGTTTAGTTATTAGCTTGTGTCACTCAAGCCATCCTTTGCACCATATAAAGAGCTTCTCCTCCTGCCACTTGGTTCAACTCTTCCTGGTGTTCTCATTTCAACACTCCTCCTCAAGATAGGCTGGATATGAATATGAAAGTCTATCTTGCACAATGAGAACACTTGTGCACATCTCTGGACTTCCTCTCCATGTGAATCACTTCAACCACCACTTTGATCTTTCCTTCTTGCTTTCTCCATCTAAGCTGTCTTTCAGAGCTGCTGCCGGTTTGCCTCTTGTGGTCAGCGTGAGTATAATACTACCATCTTGGGTCACCGTTGGTCTGCCTCTTTTGGGTCAGCCATCTTACAGTAGAGCTCTGCGTGTAATGACAAGCTTGTATGGATTCCACCAGTTGGTTAGTCTCTATGGTTGGTATTCATGATTCACATTCTACAGCCCCCCTCAAGATTGGTCTGGATATGGAATGAAAGCCAATCTTGAAATGGGAATCATGAGTGTACACATCTTCTTCTTTTGTGTGGGCTTCTGTTTTTGTTTTTGTTTGTTGAAGTAGCCCCAATAGCACTGCCATCTGCTCCTTTGAATTTCTTGTATATGTACTGACGTTTTTAACAACTTGGATTCACCATCCTTCTTCATTTGCTTGAATCGCTTCTGATGGGAGCTCCATTTGGACTCCTCCTTGGTTCCAACTTCATGAGAGCTTGAGATGTGATCCACAAAAACACAAGGCTGCTTAAAAACAGCTCTTATTACCACATGAGTTTATAAACAAACTATCTCCTCCTGAGATATTTCACATACGTTTTCCTTCTTGAAAACACCATCTTTGAATACACCATCTTGAAAAACACCTTTGTTCTTCTTGTAGCTTCTGTTCTGTTGGTAACACAATTGGATAACCTCCACAGACACAGCTACTTGAGATACAAAGGAACACCATACATGTTTTGATTGATCAACCTCTTCAGCTTATGAACTCCTTATCTCAACACCCAGGAAAACACTTCTGATGTGTAGGCAGGTAGTCACCAGTGAGAGAATGAACAACTTCTTGTTTGGACCAGTTCTGCAATATCTTCATAACTGATCTCCAAAGGCTGTCTTCAACAGCTTCAAATGCCTCCTTAATTTATGGGAAGGCGCCTCTTTCTTGCAAGGATACTAAACTCCAGCTCCTTGTCATCTGGACCATCATGGTCTTCTAAGGCTGCATCAATAGCAGCTCAACAACTCCAGTTCTCCAATAGTTCTCTGAAAACCTTGAAGACGGAACATCATGTTTCTCATTAGGCGTGCCACTGCCCTTAGAGAATGAGAGTACGCAAATAAGTAACAAGAGTATTAAAGGCCCAAAAAACTTGAGCTCTTCCATTAGTAACAAGAATTTTGAAAATTGTTTGAACAGAGATCTTGCTCTGTTTTTGTTTTGATTTTGCGGAAGCTTTTAGAATAAGTAACCCCAAACATTTCTGGTGAAGTACATGAGCATAAGGGGGAAGAAGCTCAATGGCTTTCTTAGTTTTCATTGATAACAGAACATACATATTTATACAAAGTATAAGACTTCATCATAAGGCTAATGCACGTCAATCCAATTGTAATCCACTTGTGCCCACTTGTTTCTGATACAAAGTGAAACCAGGAGCTAAAACAGGGAGTAAAAAACGTGTGCCACCTCTAGTTTCACACAGAAACATCTCAGCAGTTTTCCACCTTCAGAAGTAAGCATAATGAGCTTAGCCTACTATTGTTGACTTTTCTTCACCTGCTTGTCACCAGCTTGCTTGCTTGGCTACTTCTCCTTATTGGATCAGTATTGGGCCTCTTCTTCTTGTCTCCATTTGTAGACAAACTGATTGGGCTACACTGAGTTGTGTTCAGCCAATCCTTATTGGACTCTCAGACTTGATCAACTTGGACCTGTCTTCTTTGGACTTCTCTTCAAGATTAGGATTGGGCTTCACTTATCCATAAACAGATTGGGCTGCTGGTTCTTCTTTAATCTGATAGGTGGGCTGGTCTTCTTCTTGGTTCAGCATGCTATTGGACTCTTCTTCTTGGGCAACTTGTGTAGACAACCTTATTGGGCTACACTGAAACCTTCTCATGCACCTTATGCAATCTTCTTCTTCTCTGGAGCATGAGTGATTGCCACACTCAAATGGATCCCTGAAGGTCTCCATTTTCGTCCTCACTCAGCTCCATATAGTGATGATAGCTTTGCTGCCCCAAAGCTCTCTTTCACATTCATAATAGGCGCTTTACTCCACACATTCACTATTGTGCTCTTCCTTGTTATGTTTGGAGTTTAGTTATTAGCTTGTGTCACTCAAGCCATCCTTTGCACCATATAAAGAGCTTCTCCTCCTGCCACTTGGTTCAACTCTTCCTGGTGTTCTCATTTCAACACTCCTCCTCAAGATAGGCTGGATATGAATATGAAAGTCTATCTTGCACAATGAGAACACTTGTGCACATCTCTGGACTTCCTCTCCATGTGAATCACTTCAACCACCACTTTGATCTTTCCTTCTTGCTTTCTCCATCTAAGCTGTCTTTCAGAGCTGCTGCCGGTTTGCCTCTTGTGGTCAGCGTGAGTATAATACTACCATCTTGGGTCACCGTTGGTCTGCCTCTTTTGGGTCAGCCATCTTACAGTAGAGCTCTGCGTGTAATGACAAGCTTGTATGGATTCCACCAGTTGGTTAGTCTCTATGGTTGGTATTCATGATTCACATTCTACAGGTACATGGCCTACCTACCCAAGAAGCTGAAGCTGTTGAGAATGAATTTCATCTTGATCATGAGGGGGGAAACCAATCAAAACCAGAACCAACACACCAAGAAAGTTCTGAAGTTCATGATCAGATTACTGAAGTTCATGATCAACCTGGTCAAGAAGAAGAGGAGAATCAGGAACCCCAAACCAATGAAAATGAGACTGAGGTAGAAGAAGTGCAGCCATTAAGGAGAAGCACCAGGATCAGAAGTGACCCATCAAATTGGGTGAACACTAGTGTATACTACAATGCAAATGCAGTAGCTCATCCAATTCAAGCTACATGTTCCTTAGCACAATATCCAGAAGATCATCAAGTCTTTATGAGTAACCTGGAACAGGAGTACATACCAAGATCATATGAAGAGGCAATGGAGGATGATGAGTGGAAAGAATCTGTTGGTCATGAAACCCAAGCTATGATCGACAATGACACTTGGTATGAATCTGAACTTCCAAAAGGCAAGAAGGCAGTGACTAGTAGATGGATCTTCACCATCAAGTACTTGTCTAATGGAAAACCAGAAAGGAAGAAGACAAGGCTGGTTGCAAGAGGGTTAACTCAAACATATGGAGAAGACTACAATGATACCTTTGCTCCAGTGGCTAAGCTACACACTATAAGAATCATTCTCTCTCTAGCAGTCAACTTGGAGTGGGATCAATGGCAAATAAATGTGAAAAATGCATTCCTCCAAGGATAACTAGAGGATGAAGTCTACATGCGTCCACCACCTGGTCTAGAACACTTAGTCAAACCAGGAAATGTTCTAAGACTCAAGAAGGCAATCTATAGGCTGAAACAATCACCAAGAGCTTGGTATCACAAACTAAGTACTACCTTGAATGGAAAGGGGTTTAGACGATCTGAGGCATACCATACCTTATTCACTCTCACCAGCCAACAAGGTAAAGTTGTCATCCTTGTGTATGTTGATGATATCATCATCACAGGGAATGACAAAGAAGGTATACTAGAAACCAAAGCTTACTTGAAATATGTATTTGAGATTAAGGATTTAGGTGAACTAAAGTACTTTCTTGGAATAGAAGTATGCCGCTCTAAAGAGGGGCTCTTCTTATCCCAAAGAAAGTACACACTTGATCTCTTGAATGGAGTAGGTATGCTTGGAGAGAAACCGGACAAAACACCATTGGAGGATGGCTACAAGATCTTGCGTGAGGGGGAGTATGAAAACACATCATTTGAGGATCCAAAACAATACAAAACACTAGTTGGTAAGCTCATATATTTAACCATCACTAGACCTGATATTTGTTTTGCTGTGAACCAGGTGAGCCAGCATATGCAAGTGCCAAAGGTTCACCACTGGAAGATGGTGGAAAAGATACTTAGATACCTTAGTGGAGCTCCTGGACAAGGAGTATGGATGGGGTGTAATGGCAACACAAAAGTGGTTGGATATTGTGATGCTGATTGGGAAAGAGATAGGAATGATAGGAAATCAACTACTGGCTATTGCACCTTCATTGGAGGCAACCTGGTCACATGGAAAAGCAAGAAGCAAAAGGTGGTTTCATGTTCAAGTGCAGAAGCTGAATACAGAGCCATGAGGAAGCTTACAAACGAGCTGGTCTGGATCAAAGGTCTACTCAAAGATTTGGGAATTGAAATCACCTCTCGAATCACAATGCATTTTGACAACCTGGCAGCCATACACATAGCCTCAAACTCAGTGTTCCATGAGAGAACTAAGCACATTGAGGTGGACTCCCACAAAGTAAGACAAATGGTGATCCAAGGAGTTATCTTGCCATGCTAGACGAGGAGTGAATATCAATTAGCTGATATCTTCACTAAAGCCGCAAGCACCAAGGTGTGTGAGTCCATTTATCCCAAACTTGGACTCACTGACATCACCAAGACATGATCCTCTTATACATGGAGCTTTTACTCTTTTTCCTTAGTATGTTTTTATCCCAAAATGGGTTTTCCATATTAAGGTTTTAATGAGGGAAGTCTTCATGGTCTCCAAGCTTTATCATTGCATTGGATCAAGCTTGAGGGGGAGTATTGACCTTAGGAAATAAAGAAGACAAAGAGATGAAGAATTGGTTAAACCTTGTCCGTACAAGTGTACGGAATAGCTTGAAGAACAAGGCTCCCATCCGTGAACAAGACTCGCCAAAGTTTGAAGCCTCAGAAGCTCCAGACCGTTGGGAAGCAAGGAGACAAGATGGTGAATTGTTTATAGTATAAGTCACATGTTCTACTTAAGCATGGGGAGCCTAAAAGACCGTTTAGCTCATGTTCCTTTCCCTCGGCCAGAGCTACAATAGTTTATTCTTTCTCTTTGTTTATTCATTTCTGTACTGAAGGCAACTTGCCTATTTAACTCATGTACCAGAGCTCATACAGAAGCAAGGAAATAAAATCTTCCTTCTCTCTCTCTCTCTCTCTTGCCTTACGATTCTCTCTACTCTCTCTCTTGTTCAACTTCAGGGTGAATATACACTGATTTATGAGTCCAAATCAAGCTTCTTACATTGTGACTCATTCTGCTTTGATTAGAATCAAGAAGAAATGTCAAATCTCAAAACAGGGTAAACTGGAATCAAATGGGTTAAAAGTGGGATAACTTCTACATCATAACTCCTATGATATTGATTCAACTTCAGGGTGATTATACACTGATTTATGAATCCAAATCAAGCTTCTTACATCGTGATTCATTCTGGTTTGATTAGAATCAAGAAGAAATTGACAAATCTCCAAATAGGGTAACCTGGAATCACGTCGGTTGAAAGTGGGATAACTTCTTCATCATAACTCCTATGATATTGTTTCAACTTCAGGGTGATTATCGAATTATTTATGAGTCTAAATCAAGCTTCTTAGATCGTGATTCATTCTGGTTTAATTAGAATCAGAAAGAATTGCCAAATCTCCAAACAGGGTAAACCAGAATCACTGTGGTTAAAAGTGGGATAACTTCTTCATCATAACTCCTATGATATTGATTCAACTTCAGGGTGATTATACACTGATTTATGAGTCTACATCAAGCTTCTTAAATCGTGACTCATTCTGCTTTGATTAGAATCAAGAACAAATTGCCAAATCTCAAAACAGGATAAACTAGAATCATGTCGGTTAAAAGTGGGATAACTTCTTCATCATAACGCCTATGACATTGATTCAACTTCAGGGTGATTATCCACTGATTTATGAGTCCACATAAAGCTTCTTACATCGTGATTCATTCTTATTTGATTAGAATCAAGAAGAAATTGCAAAATATCCGAACAGGATAAATTCGAATCACTACGGTTAAAAGTGGAATAACTTCTTCATCATAACTCCTATGATATTGGATCAACTTCAGGGTGATTATCGAATGATTTATGAGTATAAATCAAGCTTCTTATATCGTGACTCATTCTGCTTTGATTAGAAACATGAAGAAATTGCCAAATTTCAAAACAGGGTAAACTAGAATCACGTCGGTTATAAGTGGGATAACTTCTTCATTATAACTCTTATGAAATTGATTCAACTTCAGGGTGATTATCCACTGATTTATGTGTCCAAATAAAGCTTCTTACATCGTGATTCATTCTGGTTTGATTAGAATCAAGAAGAAATTGCAAAATCTCCAAAAAGGGTAAACTGGAATCACTTCGGTTAAAAGTGGGATAACTTCTTCGTCATAACTCGTATGATATTGATTCAACTTCAGGGTGATGATCCACTGATTTATGAGTCCAGATCAAACTTCTTACATCGTGATTCATTCTGTTTTGATTAGAATCATGAATAAATTGCAAAATCTACAAACAAGGTAAATTGGAATCACTTCGGTTAAAGTGGGATAACTTCTTCATCATAACTCCTATGATATTGATTCAACTTCAGGGTGATTATCCACTGATTTATGAGTCCAGATCAAGCTTCTTACGTCGTGATTCATTCTAGTTTGATTAGAATCAAGAAGAAATAGCAAAATCTCCAAACCGGGTAAACTGGAATCACATCGGTTAAAAGTAGGATAACTTCTTCATCATAACTCCTATGATATTGACTCAGCTTCAGAGTGATTATAAACTGTTTTATGAGTCTAAATTAATCTTCTTAAATCGTGACTCATTCTGCTTTGATTAAAATCAAGCAGAAATTGCAAAATCTTAAAACAGGGTAAACTGGAATCACTTGGGTTAAAAGTGGGATAACTTCTACATCATAACTCCAATAATATAGATTCAACTTTAGGGTGAATATACACTGATTTTTGACTCCAAATCAAGCTTCTTAAATCGTGATTCATTCTCGTTTGATTAGAATCAAGAAGAAATTAAAAAACTCCAAATAGGGTAAACTGGAATCATGTCAGTTGAAAGTGGGATAACTTCTTCATCATAACTCCTATGATATTGGTTCAACTTCAGGGTGATTATCGAATGATTTATGAATTTAAATGAATATTCTTAGATCGTGGTTCATTATGGTTTAATTAGAATCAAAAAGAATTGCATAATCTCCAAACAGGGTAAACCAGAATCACTTCGGTTAAAAGTGGGATAACTTCTTCATCATAACTCCTATGATATTGATTCAATTTATGGGTGATTATACACCGATTTATGAGTCCAAATCAAGATTCTTACATCGTGATTCATTCTGGTTTTATGAGAATCAAGAAGAAATTAAAAAATCTTCAAATATGGTAAACTGGAATCACGTCGATTGAAAGTGAAATAACTTCTTCATCATAACTCCTATGATATTGGTTCAACTTCAGGGTAATTATACACTGATTTATGAGTCCAAATCAATCTTCCTACCTTGTGATTCATCATGGTTTGATTAGAATCAAGAAGAAATTGCAAAATCTCCAATTAGGAAAAACTGGAATCACTTCGGTTAAAAGTGGGATAACTTCTTCATCATAACTCCTATGATATTGATTCAACTTCAGGGTGATTATAAACTGATTTATGAGTCTAAATAAATCTTCTGAAATCTTGGTTCATTCTGGTTTGATTAGAATCAAGAAGAATTGCTAAATCTCCAAACAAGTTAAAACCAGAATCACTTCGGTAAAAAGTGGGATAACTTCTTCATCATAACTCCTATGATATTGAATCAACTTCAGGGTGATTATTACACCGATTTATGAGTCCACATCAAGATTATTACATCGTGATTCATTCTGGTTTGGTTAGAATCAAGAAGAAATTGCAAAATCTCCAAACAAGGTAAACTGGAACCACTTCGGTTAAAATTGGGATAACTTCTTCATCATAACTCCTATGATATTGATTCAATTCCAAGGTGATGATCCAGTGATTTATGATTCCAAATCAAGCTTCTTACATCGTGATTAATTCTGGTTTGATTTGAATCAAGAAGAAATTGCAAAATCTCCAAACAGGGTAAACTGGAATCACTTCGGTTAAAAGTGGGATAACTTCTTCATCATAACTCCTATGATATTGACAAAACTTCAGAGTGATTATAAACTGTTTTATGAGTCCAAATTAAGCTTCTTAAATCGTGACTCATTCTGCTTTGATTAAAATCAAGCAGAAATTGTAAAATCTCAAAACAGGGTAAACTGGAATCACTTGGGTTAAAAGTGGGATAACTTCTACATCATAACTCCTATAATATAGATTTAACTTTAGGGTGATTATACACTGATTTATGACTCCAAATCAAGCTTCTTTATTCGTGATTCATTCTGGTTTGATTAGAATCAAGAAGAGATTAAAAAATCTCCAAATAGGGTAAACTGGAATCATGTCAGTTGAAAGTGGGATAACTTCTTCCTCATAACTCCTATGATATTGGTTCAACTTCAGGGTGATTATCGAATGATTTATGAGTTTAAATGAAGATTCTTAGATCGTGGTTCATTATGGTTTAATTAGAATCAAAAAGAATTGCAAAATCTCCAAACAGGGTAAACCAGAATCACTTCGGTTAAAAGTGGGATAACTTCTTCATCATAACTCCTATGATATTGATTCAATTTATGGGTGATTATACACCGATTTATGAGTCCAAATCAAGATTCTTACATCGTGATTCATTCTGGTTTTATGAGAATCAAGAAGAAATAAAAAAATCTTCAAATAGGGTAAACTGGAATCACGTCGATTGAAAGTGAAATAACTTCTTCATCATAACTCCTATGATATTGGTTCAACTTCAGGGTAATTATACACTGATTTATGAGTCCAAATCAAGCTTCCTACCTTGTGATTCATCATGGTTTGATTAGAATCAAGAAGAAATTGCAAAATCTCCAAACAGGGAAAACTGGAATCACTTCGGTTAAAAGTGGGATAACTTCTTCATCATAACTCCTATGATATTGATTCAACTTCAGGGTGATTATAAACTGATTTATGAGTCTAAATCAATCTTCTGAAATCGTGGTTCATTCTGGTTTAATTAGAATCAAGAAGAATTGCTAAATCTCCAAACAAGTTAAAACCAGAATCACTTCGGTAAAAAGTGGGATAACTTCTTCATCATAACTCCTATGATATTGATTCAACTTCAGGGTGATTATACACCGATTTATGAGTCCACATCAAGCTTATTACATCATGATTCATTCTGGTTTGGTTAGAATCAAGAAGAAATTGCAAAATCTCCAAACAAGGTAAACTGGAGCCACTTCGGTTAAAATTGGGATAACTTCTTCATCATAACTCCTATGATATTGATTCAATTCCAAGGTGATGATCCAGTGATTTATGATTCAAAATCAAGCTTCTTACATCGTGATTAATTCTGGTTTGATTTGAATCAAGAAAAAATTGCAAAATCTCCAAACAGGGTAAACTGGAATCACTTCGGTTAAAAGTGGGATAACTTCTTCATCATAACTCCTATGATATTGATTCAACTTCAAGGTGGATATATACTTATTTATGAGTCCAAATCAAGCTTCTTACATCGTGATTCATTATGGTTTGATTAGAATCAAGAAGAAATTGCAAAATCTCCAAACAGGGTAAATTGGAATCACTTCGGTTAAAAGTGAGATAACTTCTTCGTCATAACTCCTATGATATTGATTCAACTTCAGGGTGATTATACACTGATTTATGAGTACATATAAAGCTTCTTAAATCGTGACTCATTCTGCTTTGATTAGAATCAAGAAGAAATTGCCAAATCTCAAAACAAGGTAAATTGGAATCACTTGGGTTAAAAGTGGTATAATTTCTTCATCATAACTCCTATGATATTGATTCAACTTCAGGGTGATTATACACCGATTTATGAGTCCACATCAAGCTTATTACATCGTGATTCATTCTGGTTTGATTAGAATCAAGAAGAAATTGCAAAATCTCCAAACAAGGTAAACGGGAATCACTTCGGTTAAAATTGGGATAACTTCTTCATCATAACTCCTATGATATTGATTCAATTCCAAGGTGATGATCCAGTGATTTATGATTCCAAATCAAGCTTCTTACATCGTGATTAATTCTGGTTTGATTTGAATCAAGAAGAAATTGCAAAATCTCCAAACAGGGTAAACTGGAATCACTTCGGTTAAAAGTGGGATAACTTCTTCATCATAACTCCTATGATATTGATTCAACTTCAGGGTGGATATATACTTATTTATGAGTCCAAATCAAGCTTCTTACATCGTGATTCATTCTGGTTTGATTAGAATCAAGAAAAAATTAAAAAATCTCCAAATAGGGTAAACTGGAATCATGTCAGTTGAAAGTGGGATAACTTCTTCATCATAACTCCTATGATATTGGTTCAACTTCAGGGTGATTATCGAATGATTTATAAGTTTAAATGAAGATTCTTAGATCGTGGTTCATTATGGTTTAATTAGAATCAAAAAGAATTGCAAAATCTCCAAACAGGGTAAACCAGAATCACTTCCGTTAAAAGTGGGATAACTTCTTCATCATAACTCCTATGATATTGATTCAATTTATGGGTGATTATACACCGATTTATGAGTCCAAATCAAGATACTTACATCGTAATTCATTCTGGTTTTATGAGAATCAAGAAGAAATTAAAAAATCTTCAAATAGGGTAAACTGGAATCACGTCGATTGAAAGTGAAATAACTTCTTCATCATAACTCCTATGATATTGGTTCAACTTCAGGGTAATTATACACTGATTTATGAGTCCAAATCAAGCTTCCTACCTTGTGATTCATCATGGTTTGATTAGAATCAAGAAGAAATTGCAAAATCTCCAAACAGGGAAAACTGGAATCACTTCGGTTAAAAGTGGGATAACTTCTTCATCATAACTCCTATGATATTGATTCAACTTCAGGGTGATTATACATCGATTTATGAGTCCACATCAAGCTTATTACATCGTGATTCATTCTAGTTTGATTAGAATCAAGAAGAAATTGCAAAATCTCCAAACAAGGTAAACGGGAATCACTTCGGTTAAAATTGGGATAACTTCTTCATCATAACTCCTATGATATTGATTCAATTCCAAGGTGATGATCCAGTGATTTATGATTCCAAATCAAGCTTCTTACATCGTGATTAATTCTGGTTTGATTTGAATCAAGAAGAAATTGCAAAATCTCTAAACAGGGTGTAAATTTAGTGAAGAATAGGATGAAGAACACTTAAGAACAGAGGAGAAAGAGAGATATTGATCCGGGAACAAAGAAAGAGAGAGAAAGAGAGAGAGCTAGGGCTTTCACTCGACAGAATAGGAAGTATAGAAGGATTCTTATTTCCTTGGTTTGTTTACACTGATTTACACTCTTTAAATAGACAAGGCAAGACTAAAGAAAGGAATAAACAATGTGGGTCTGTCCGAGGGACAGTGACCTCTCACGAACGGCATCAACCCTTAAATGGGTCATGTGACTTAAACTATAAACAACTCTCAGGCTGTACTATAATATAAACTAATCCTTCCTTGTCTTGACTCTCCCCAACGGCCTTCTCAGCTCCAGACAAGTAAGTTTAAATGTTTCCTTTGCTTCCAAGGCACTCTAGGTCGAGTTAGGTAATTAGGTTATCCGTACAAGTTGTACGGACCAAGATGTCTCTTATTCTCTTCTCTTGATCTTCTTGTGATCAGCCTTCTATGTTTCTTCTGATGATCAATACTCCCCCTCAAGCTTGACCTAATGCAATGGTCAAGCTTGGAACCATGAAGAACTCCCTCATTAAAACCTCAGTATGCAAAAACCCAATGGGATAAAAACATACTCAGGAAAAAGAGTAGAGCCTTCATGGCTATGAGTATCATGTATGATTGATGTCAATGAGGCCAAGCTTGGGGTAGATGGACTCACACACCTTGGTACTTGCAGCTTTAGTTAAGATGTCTGCAAGCTGATCTTCACTCCTAGTATAGCATGGTAATATTACTCCTTGTATTACCATTTGTCTCACTTTATGGCAATCCACCTCAATATGCTTAGTCCTCTCATGGAACACTGAGTTTGAGGCTATATGTATTGCTGCCTGGTTATCACAATGCATTGTGATGGGGTCTGTGATCTCTATTCCCAAATCTTTTAGAAGACTTTTGATCCACACCAACTCGTTTGTAAGCTTCCTCATGGCTCTATATTCTGCTTCAGCACTTGAGCATGAAACCACCTTCTGCTTCTTGCTCTTCCATGTGACTAGATTGCCTCCAATGAAGGTGCAATAACCAGTAGTTGATTTCCTATCATTCCTATCTCCTGCCCAATCAGCATCACAATATCCAACTACTTCTGTATTGCCATTGCATCCCATCCATATCCCTTGGCCAGGAGCTCCACTGAGGTATCTGAGTATCCTTTCTACCATTTTCCAGTGATGAACCTTTGGTACTTGCATATGCTGGCTCACCTGGTTCACAGCAAAGCAAATGTCAGGTCTGGTGATAGTTAAGTAGATAAGCTTACCCACTAGTCTTCTGTATTGTTTTGGATCATCAAACGGAGTGTCTTCATACTCCCCCTCACGCATGATTTTATAGCCATCTTCCAATGGAGTCCTTGCTGGTCTTTCTCCAAGCATACCTGCTCCATTCAACAAATCAAGTGTGTACTTTCTTTGGGATAAGAAGAGCCCCTCCTTAGATCGGCATACTTCTATTCCAAGAAAGTACTTTAGCTCACCCAAATCCTTGATATCAAATACAGATTTCAAGTAAGCTTTAGTGTTTTGTATACCTTCTTTGTCATTCCCTGTGATGATGATATCATCAACATACACAAGGATGACTACTATACCTTGTTGGCTATTGAGAGTGAATAGAGTATGATCTGCCTCTGATCGGTTGAATCCTTTTCCATTTAGAGTGGTGCTAAGCTTGTGGTACCACGCTCTTGGTGATTGTTTCAACCCATAGATAGCTTTCTTGAGTCTCCATACATTGCCTGGTTTAACCATGTCTTCTAGACCGGGTGGAGGGCGCATGTAGACTTCATCTTCTAGTTCTCCTTGAAGAAATGCATTCTTCACATCCATTTGCCATAGATCCCACTCCAGGTTAGTTGCAAGTGAGAGAATGATTCTGATGGTGTGAAGTTTGGCCACTGGTGCAAAGGTATCAAGGTAATCTTCTCCATAAGTTTGAGTAAATCCCCTTGCAACTAGCCTTGTCTTCTTTCTTTCTGGTTTTCCATTTGCTAGATACTTGATAGTGAAGAGTAACCGACTTGTCACTGCTTTCTTGCCTTTGGGAAGGTCAGTTTCAAACCAGGTATCATTCTTGATCATGGCATTCATCTCATCTTCAACTGAGTCTCTCCATTCATTGTCTTTCATGGCCTCTTCATAAGTCTTTGGAATGTAGTCTAGATCCAAGTTACTCATGAAGGCTTGATGTTCCTCTGGATAGTAGGCTAGAGAGCACACTGCTTGAGCTGGATGTGCAACTGCATTAGCATTGAAGTAGACTCTTGTATTTTTCCAATTTTCTGGTCCATGTCTGATCCTAGTGCTTCTCCTCAATGGCTGCACTTGCTCTACCTCAGTGCCCACATCTTCATGAGGTTGTTGCTGTTCATGGACTTCTTCTGAGCCAGGTTGATCATGAACTTCAGAACCTTCATGCTGCATTGATTCTTCTGGTTCTGGTTGGTTTCCCCCCTCATGATCAACATGGATCTCATTCTCAACCGTATCAGCTTCTTGAACAGGAACTTTGTTTGGCTCCTCCCTTTCCTTAGTGTGACCACACCCAAGACTCTCCAAGATGATTCTCAAGTTAGTTGCTCTGTCTGAAGGTGCTTGGGAGAGATCCTTAAGATTATCCCAGCTTTTCTCATCATAATACCCCTTAGACTCCACAAATTTAACATCCCTTGAGACCATCACTCTCCTAGTTTCTGGCACATAGCACTTGTATCCTTTTTGGTTGGCTGAATACCCAATGAATATTGCTTTGGCACTTCTGGCTTCAAGTTTATTTCTTTGTTCTCCTGGAAGCAAGACAAAGCAAAGACACCCAAACACACGCAAATGATCAATGGAGGGTTTTGTTTTATTGAGTACCTCATAGGGAGAGACATCATGGAGGATTCTAGTTGGTGTCCTATTGATCAGATAGCATGCTGATACCACAGCATCACCCCAAAACCTCTTTGGAACATTGGTGTGGAACATCATGCTTCTGGCAACTTCCATAAGATGTCGATTCTTTCTCTCAGCCACTCCATTTTGTTGTGGTGTGTATGGGCAACTGGTTTGGTGGATGATTCCATGTCTGGCTAGATGGTTTTTGAATGCATGACTTGTGTACTCTCCACCATTGTCTGACCTAAATATTTTAATCTTGGCATTGAAATGATTAGTGATATAGCTTTGAAAGTTTAGAAAAGCTTCTAACACCCTATCTTTAGATTGAATTAAAGTCAGCCAAGTGTACTTTGATTTCTCATCTATAAAGGTGACAAAGTACTTGTGGTTTTCCCTAGATACACAAGGAGCTGTCCAGACATCTGAATGGACTAAATCAAAGCAATGTTCATAGATGGTGGTTGATTTGATAAAAACAGACTTGCAATGTTTACCAAGAATACAAGCTTCACAGCTATCATTCTTAAAAGACAGATTAGGCAACATTAATCCTAAGGCACGAGAATGAGGATGTCCTAATCTAGCATGCCATAAAACATTAGACTCTAAAACAGAAGTAGAATTAAACGCATAAGAGGAATCTGATCTAAGCTTGGTATCTTCAAGTAAATAAAGATCTCCTTTGCTCACACCCTTTCCAATCATCTTACTTGTCTCAATATCCTGAAAATGAACCTCATTAGGACTGAAAATCACATTGCAATTAAGGTCAGTAGTAGCCTTTTTAACTGAGAGCAAGTTAGATGCAAATGTAGGCATGTACAAAGCATTTGACTCTTTATCAAATAATTTCAACTTTCCTATACCCTCAATGGGTATTTTATCTCCATTTGCAATCATCACACTGCCTAGAGCTGGTTCAACATTACTAATTAGTCTAGCATCCCTAATCATATGATGAGAAGCTCCTGAGTCTATGATTAAAGGTCTAGCAGTTTGTGATGTGCAATGAATGGATTTTAAAGCATTATGAATATTACTACTAATGTTACCAGTGTTTGCATTGAGAGCTTTTATGAGAGCCTCAATGTCTGATTTGCGGATCAGGGCATCCTCCTGGTGTAGCTGAGAAGAGGTTCCAGCCATGTGTGCAGTAGAGCTCATAGCTCTTCCTCCACTCTGTTGCTGCATTGGTTGAGCTGATGGCTGGACATTTTGGTGAGCAGCTTCATGTGCTCTAGCCTGGTTATACCTTGATGGTGGTCTAAGGTGAGGATGAAGAAGCCAGCACTGGTTCTTCATATGGCCGACCTTCTTGCAGTGCTCACATGTCACTGACTTCTTCCTATCTTCTGGTTTAAAGTAGGCTTTGTTAGCAGACACCATCTCGGCTTTGTTTGCTAAAGAGAGTTCACCTTTTCCACCAAATAGACCAACTGAACCTTGCTCCTTCTGGATTTGAGAGCACACTTCTTCTAAACTTGGTAGTTTCTCAGCCCTCAAGATGTGTTTGATGAGGTCATTGTAAGCTGGATTGAGGGTGAGTAGCAACCCAAAGACTTTGTCTTGCTCTCGCCTCTCATTCAGAATAGCTGGGTCTGTTGTACTTGGCCTCAGCATTTCTAGCTCTGCCCAAAGAGCTCTAAACTTCCCAAAGTGTGCTGTGAAGTCAGAGTCCTCCTGGTTCAGACTGTTGATGGCCTTCTTTACCTCAAAGACTCTACTGAGGTTGGAAATGTTTCCATACACCTTTTGAAGGGTGTCCCATAGCTCTTTTGCTGTTTCACAGTAAGAGTATGCCTCCATTATGGGGCCATCAAGTGAGCTTTGGATGATAGACAGCACCATGAGGTCCTCTTGACTCCATTTACCTTCATCTACCACCACAATCTCCTTGCCATCTTCTCCTTGGCTGGTTTGTTTTGGCGCCTCACCTGAGGTGATATGGGACCATAAACCTCTTCCACCAAGGGCATTCTTTGTCAATCTTGACCAGAGAAGGTAGTTTAAACCCTTTAGTGTCACTGGAATGACCACTTGTTTGTGTTGCTCCATGTCGACTTGTTATTGTCCAGTGGGTAAAAGAGTGTACCGAGTAGAAATTTGAATTTTGAACACTGGACAATATAGAGCACGAGCAACAACAGGCTAGTCTCTCTTTATATAGTGAGAATATGAAGGAAAATGAAAGGAAAATGAGAAGAACTGATGAGATATAGCCCAGAAACTCGCAAGAACAGACCTATTACCCACTGGATAAAAGAGTGTTCCTTAGAGTTTGCAAGAACTAATCGGATAGAATGAAAGAGAGGTGAGTGTAGAGTGAGTTTGCGGAAGAAATAATGAAGTTTAGGAGCTTAAAGCTCTGATACCATGTAAGTTTAGTGAAGAATAGGATGAAGAACACTTAAGAACAGAGGAGAAAGAGAGATATTGATCCGGGAACAAAGAAGAGAGAGAGAGAGAGAGAGAGCTAGGGCTTTCACTCGACAGAATAGGAAGTATAGAAGGATTCTTATTTCCTTAGTTTGTTTACACTGATTTACACTCTTTAAATAGACAAGGCAAGACTAAAGAAAGGAATAAACAATGTGGGTCTGTCCGAGGGACAGTGACCTCTCACGAACGGCATCAACCCTTAAATGGGTCATGTGACTTAAACTATAAACAACTCTCAGGCTGTACTATAATATAAACTAATCCTTCCTTGTCTTGACTCTCCCCAACGGCCTTCTCAGCTCCAGACAAGTAAGTTTAAATGTTTCCTTTGCTTCCAAGGCACTCTAGGTCGAGTTAGGTAATTAGGTTATCCGTACAAGTTGTACGGACCAAGATGTCTCTTATTCTCTTCTCTTGATCTTCTTGTGATCAGCCTTCTATGTTTCTTCTGATGATCAATACAGGGTAAACTGGAATCACTTCGGTTAAAAGTGGGATAACTTCTTCATCATAACTCCTATG
Organism: Moricandia moricandioides; assembly: GCA_905132885.1. Taxonomy (NCBI): domain Eukaryota; kingdom Viridiplantae; phylum Streptophyta; class Magnoliopsida; order Brassicales; family Brassicaceae; genus Moricandia; species Moricandia moricandioides. Next base: position 42,899 of record CAJHQQ010002284.1, read on the forward strand.
ATATTGATTCAACTTCAGGTGGATATATACTTATTTATGAGTCCAAATCAAGCTTCTTACATCGTGATTCATTCTGGTTTGATTAGAATCAAGAAGAAATTGCAAAATCTCCAAACAGGGTAAACTCGAATCACTTCGGTTAAAAGTGAGATAACTTCTTCATCATAACTCCTGTGATATTGATTCAACTTCAGGGTGTTTATACACTGATTTATGACTCCAAATCAAGCTTCTTAAATCGTGATTCATTCTGGTTTGATTAGAATCAAGAAGAAATTAAAAAATCTCCAAATAGGGTAAACTGGAATCATGTCAGTTGAAAGTGGGATAACTTCTTCATCATAACTCCTATGATATTGGTTCAACTTCAGGGTGATTATCAAATGATTTATGAGTTTAAATGAAGATTCTTAGATCGTGGTTCATTCTGGTTTAATTAGAATCAAAATTGCAAAATCTCCAAACAGGGTAAACCAGAATCTTTTCCGTTAAAAGTGGGATAACTTCTTCATCATAACTCCTATGATATTGATTCAATTTATGGGTGATTATCCACTGATTTATGATTCCAAATAAAGCTTCCTACATCGTGATTCATTCTGGTTTTATTAGTATCACGAATAAATTGTCAAATCTCCAGATGAGGCAAACTGGAATCACTTCGGTTAAAAGTGGGATAACTTCTTCATCAAAAGTCCAATGATATTGATTCAACTTCTGGATGATTCTACCCTGATTTATGAGTCCAAATCAAGCTTCTTATGTCTTGATTCATTCTGGTTTGATTAGAATCAAGAAGAAATTGCCAAATCTCCAAACAGGTAAACTAGAATCAATTCGGTTAAAAGTGGGATAACTTCTTCTTCATAACTCCTATGATCTTGATTCTACTTCAGGGTGATTCTACACTGATTTATGAGTCCAAACCAAGCTTCATTCTGGAATCACTTCGGTTAAAAGTGGGATAACTTCTTCATCAAAAGTCCAATGAGATTGATTCAACTTCATGGTGATTCTACACTGATTAATGAGTCCAAATCAAGCTTCTTACATCTTTATTCATTCTGGTTTTGATTAGAATCAAGAAGTAATTGTCAAATCTCCAAACAAGGTAAACTGGAATCACTTCGGTTAAAAGTGGGATAACTTCTTCATCGTAATTTCCTATGATCTTGATTCAGCTTCAGGGTGATTCTACACTGATTTATTAGTCCAAATCAAGCTTTTTACATCGTGATTCATTCTGGTTTTATTAGTATCAAGAAGAAATTGTCAAATCTCCAAACAGAGTAAACTGGAATCACTTCGGTTAAAAGTGGGATAACTTCTTCATCATAACTCCTATGATCTTGATTCAACTTCAGGGTGATTCTACACTGATTAATGAGTCCAAATCAAGCTTCCTACATCGTGATTCATTCTGGTTTTATTAGTATCAAGAATAAATTGCCAAATCTCCAAAAAGGAAAAACTGGAATCACTTCGGTTAAAAGTGGGATAACTTCTTCATCATAACTCCAATGATATTGATTCAACTTTAGGATGATTCTACCCTGATTTATGAGTCCAAATCAAGCTTCTTATGTCTTGATTCATTCTGGTTTGATTAGAATCAAGAAGAAATTGCCAAATCTCCAAACAGGTAAACTAGAATCAATTCGGTTAAAAGTGGGATAACTTCTTCTTCATAACTCCTATGATCTTGATTCTACTTCAGAGTGATTCTACACTAATTTATGAGTCCAAACCAAGCTTCTTACTACGTGATTCATTCTGGTTTTATTAGTATCAAGAAGATATTGCCAACTCTCCAAACAGGGTAAATTGGATTCACTTCGGTTAAAAGTGGGATAACTTCTTCATCATAACTCCTATGATATTGATTCAACTTCAGGGTGATTATACACTGATTTATGAGTCCAAATCAAGCTTCTTACATCGTGATTCATTCTGGTTTGATTAGAATCCAGAAGAAATTGTCAAATCTCCAAACAGGATAAATTGGAATCACTTCGGTTAAAAGTGGGATAACTTCTTCATCATAACTCCTATGATCTTGATTCAACTTCATGGTGATTCTACACTGATTAATGAGTCCAAATCAAGCTTCTTACATCTTTATTCATTCTGGTTTTGATTAGATTCAAGAAGAAATTTCTAAATCTCCAAACAAGATAAACTGGAATCACTTCGGTAAAAGTAGGATAACTTCTTCATTATAACTCCTATGATCTTGATTCAACTTCAGGATGATTCTAAAATGATTTATGAGTAGAAATCAAGATTCTTACATCTTGATTCATTCTGGTTTTATTATTATCAAGAAGAAATTTCCAAATCTCAAAACAGGGTAAACTGGAATCACTTCGTTTAAAAGTGGAATAACATCTTCATCATAACTCCTATGCTATTGGTTCAACTTCAGGGTGATTATCCACTGATTTATGAGTCCAAATAAAGCTTTTTACATCTTGATTCATTCTGTTTTGATTAGAATCTAGAAGAAATTGCCAAATCTCCAAACAGGGTGAACTGGAGTCACTTCGGTTAAAAGTGGGATAACTTCTTCATCATAACTCCTATGATCTTGCTTCAACTTCAGGGTGATTCTACACTGATTTATGAGTCCAAATCAAGCTTCTTACATCGTTATTCATTCTAGTTTTACTAGTATCAAGAAGAAATTTCCAAATATCCAAATAGGGCAAACTGGAATCACTTCGTTTAAAAGTGGAATAACATCTTCATCATAACTCCTATGATATTGATTCAACTTCAGGGTGATTATCCACAGATTTATGAGTCCAAATAAAGCTTCTTACATCTTGATTCATTCTGGTTTGATTAGAATCAAGAAGAAATTGCTAAATCTCCAAACAGGGTAAACTGGAGTCACTTTGGTTAAAAGTGGGATAACTTCTTCATCATAACTCCTATCATCTTGCTTCAACTTCAGGGTGATTCTACACTGATTTATGAGTCCAAATCTAGATTCTTACATCATTATTAATTCTAGTTTGATTAGTATCAAGAAGAAATTACCAAATCTCCAAATAGGGTAAAATTGGAATCACTTCGGTTAAAAGTGGAATAACATCTTAATCATAACTCCTATGATATTGATTCAACTTCAGGGTGATTATCCACTGATTTATGAGTCCAAATAAAGCTTCTTACATCTTGATTCATTCTGGTTTTATTAGTATCACGAATAAATTTTCAAATCTCCAAACAAGGCAAACTGGAATCACTTCGGTTAAAAGTGGGATAACTTCTTCATCAAAAGTCCAATGATATTGATTCAACTTCAGGATGATTCTGCACTGATTTATGAGTCCAAATCAAGCTTCTTACATCTTTATTCATTCTGGTTTTTATTAGAATCAAGAAGAAATTGTCAAATCTCCAAACAAGGTAAACTGGAATCACTTCGTTTAAAAGTGTGATAAATTCTTCATCATAATTTCCTATGATCTTGATTCAGCTTTAGGGTGATTATACACTGATTTATGAGTCTAAATCAAGCTTCTTACATCGTGATTCATTCTGGTTTTATTAGTACTAAGAAGAAATTGTCAAATCTCCAAACAGGGTAAACTGGAATCACTTCGGTTAAAAGTGCGATAACTTCTTCATCATAACTCCTATGATCTTGATTCAACTTCAGGGTGATTCTAAACTGATTAATGAGTCCAAATCAAGCTTCCTACATCGTGATTCATTCTGGTTTTATTAGTATCAAGAATAAATCACCAAATCTCCAAACAGGGCAAACTGGAATCACTTCGGTTAAAAGTGGGATAACTTCTTCATCATAACTCCTATGATCTTGATTCAACTTCAGAGTGATTCTACACTGATTTATGAGTCCAAATCAAGCTCCTGACATCGTGATTCATTATTGTTTTATTTGTATCAAGAATAAATTACCAAATCTTCAAATAGGGCAAACTGGAATCACTTCGGTTAAAAGTGGGATAACTTCTTCATCATAAGTCCAATGATATTGATTCAACTTCAGGATGATTCTGCACTGATTTATGAGTCCAAATCAAGCTTCTTACATCTTTATTCATTCTGGTTTTGATTAGAATCAAGAAGAAATTTCCAAATCTCCAAACAGGGTAAACTGGAATCACTTCGGTTAAAAGTGGGATAACTTCTTCATCATAACTCCTATGATATTGATTACACTTCAGGGTGATTCTACACTGATTTGTGAGTACAAATCAAGCTTCTTACATCGTGATTCATTCTGGTTTGATTAAAATCAAGAAGAAAATGCCAAATCTCCAAACAGGGTAAACTGGAATCACTTCGGTTAAAAGTGGAATAACATCTTCATCATAACTCCTATGATATTGATTCAACTTCAGGGTGATTATCCACTGATTTATGAGTCCAAATAAAGCTTCTTACATCTTTATTCAAGCAGTTTTATTAGTATCAATCAGAAATTGCCAAATCTCAAAACAGGGCAAACTGGAATCACTTCAGTAAAAGTGGGATAACTTCTTCATCATAACTCCTATGATCTTGATTCAACTTCAGTGTGATTCTACACTGATTAATGAGTCCAAGTCAAACTTCTTACATCGTGATTCAGTCTGGTTTTATTAGTATCAAGAATAAATTTCCAAATCTCCAAACAGGACAAACTGGAATCACTTCGTTAAAAGTGGGATAACTTCTTCATGATAACTCCTATGATATTGATTACACTTCAGGGTGATTCTACACTGATTTATGAGTACAAATCAAGCTTCTTACATCGTGATTCATTCTGGTTTGATTAGAATCAAGAAGAAAATGCCAAATCTCCAAACAGGGTAAACTGGATTCACTTCGGTTAAAAGTGGAATAACATCTTCATCATAACTCCTATGATATTGATTCAACTTCAGGGTGATTATCCACTGATTTATGAGTCCAAATAAAGCTTCTTACATCTTTATTCATTCAGTTTTATTAGTATCAATCAGAAATTGCCAAATCTCAAAACAGGGCAAACTGGAGTCACTTCGGTTAAAAGTGGGATAACTTCTTCATCGTAACTCCTATGATCTTGATTCAAGTTCAGGGTGATTCTAAGCTCATTTATGATTCCAAATCAAGCTTCTTACATCTTGATTAGTTCTGGTTTAATTAGAATCAAGAAGAAATTGCCAAATCTGCAAACAGGGTAAACTGGAGTCACTTCAGTTAAAAGTGGGATAACTTATTCATCATAACTCCTATGATCTTGATTCAGATTCAGGGTGATTCTAAACTGATTTATGAGTCCAAATCAAGCTTCTTACATCGTGATTCATTCTGGTTTTATTTGTATCAGGAAAAAATTGTCAAATCTTTAAATAGGGTAAACTGGAATCACTTCGGTTAAAAGTGGGATAACTTCTTCATCATAACTCCTATGATCTTGATTCAACTTAAGGGTGATTTTACACTGATTAATGAGTCCAAATCAAGCTTCTTACATCGTGATTCATTCTGGTTTTATTAGTATCAAGAATAAATTGCCAAATCTCCAAACAGGGCAAACTGGAATCACTACGGTTAAAAGTAGGATAACTTCTTCATCATAAGTCCAATGATATTGATTCAACTTCAGGATGATTCTGCACTGATTTTATTAGTGAAATGATATTGATTCATTATGATCCATCATGATTCATTATGTCTCTAAACTAAACTTAACATCGTGATTCATTATGGTTTTATTAGTATCAAGAAGAAATTGCCAACTCTCCAAACAGGGCAAACTGGGATCGGTTCGGTTAAAAGTGGGATAACTTCTTCATCATAACTCCAATGATATTAATTCAACTTCAGGATGATTCTACACTGATTTATGAGTCCAAATCAAGCTTCTTACATCGTGATTCATTCTTGTTTTGATTGTATCAAGACTAAATTGCCAAATCTCCAAACAGGGTAAACTAAAATCACTTCAGTTAAAAGTGGGATAACTTCTCCATCATAACTCCTATGATCTTGATTCAAATTCAGGGTGACTCTAAACTGATTTATGAGTCCAAATCAAGCTTCTTATATCGTGATTCATTCTGGTTTTATTTGTATCAAGAAAAAATTGTCAAATCTTTAAACAGGGTAAATTGGAATCACTTCGGTTAAAAGTGGGATAACTTCTTCATCATAACTCCTATGATCTTGATTCAACTTCAGGGTGATTCTACACTGATTTATGATTACAAATCAAGCTTCTTACATCGTGATTCATTCTGGTTTTATTAGTATCAAGAAGAAATTGCCAACTCTCCAAACAGGACAAACTGGAATCACTTCGGTTAAAAGTTGGATAACTTCTTCATCATAACTCCTATGATCTTGATTCAACTTTAGGGTGATTCTACACTGATTTATGAGTCCAAATCAAGCTTCTTACATCGTGATTCATTCTGGTTTTATTAGTATCAAGAAGAAATTGTCAAATCTCCAAACAGGGTAAATTGGATTCACTTCGGTTATAAGTGGGATAACTTCTTTATCATAACTCCTATGATATTGATTCAACTTCAGGGTGATTCTACACTGATTTATGAGTCCAAATCAAGCTTCTTACATCGTGATTCATTTTTTTTATTAGTATCAACAAGAAATTACCAACTCTCCAAACAGGGCAAAATGGAATCATTTCGGCTAAAAGTTCGATAACTTCTTCATCATAACTCATATGATATTGATTCAACTTCAGGGTGATTCTACACTGATTTATGAGTCCAAATCAAGCTTCTTACATCGTGATTCATTTTGGTTTTATTAGTATCAACAAGAAATTGCCAACTCTCCAAACAGGGCAAACTAGAATCACTTCGGTTAAAAGTGGGATAACTTCTTCATCATAACTCCTATGATCTTGATTCAACTTCAGGGTGATTCTAAACTTATTTATGAGTCCAAGTAAAGCTTCTTACATCGTGATTCATTCTAGTTTTATAAGTATCAAGAAGAAATTTCCAAATCTCCAAACATGGTAAAGTGGATTCACTTCGGTTAAAAGTGGGATAACTTCTTCATCATAACTCCTATGATATTGATTCAACTTCAGGGTGATTCTACACTGATTTATGAGTCCAAACCAAGCTTCTTACATCGTGATTCATTTTGGTTTTATTAGTATCAACAAGAAATTGTCAACTCTCCAAACAGGGCAAACTGGAATCACTTCGGTTAAAAAAGGGATAAATTCTTCATCATAACTCCTATGATATTGATTCAACTTCAGGGTGATTCTAAACTTATTTTTGAGTCCAAATCAAGCTTATTACTTCTTTATTCATTCTAGTTTTATAAGTATCAAGAAGAAATTGCCAAATCTCCAAATAGGGCAAACTGGAATCACTTCGGTTAAAAGTTGGATAACTTCTTCATCATAACTCCTATGATATTGATTCAACTTCAGGATGATTCTACACTGATTTATGAGTCCAAATCAAGCTTCTTACATCTTAATTCGTTCCGGTTAAATTAGAATCACGTAAAAATTGTCAAATCTCGAAACAGGGTAAACTGGAGCCACTTCAGTTAAAAGTGGGATAACTTCTTCATCATAACTACTATGATATTAATTCAACTTCAGGGTGATTTTACACTGATTTATGAGTCCAAATAAAGCTTCTTACATTGTGTTTCATTCTGGTTTTATTAGTATCAAGAAGAAATTGCCAAATCTCCAAACAGGACAAACTGGAATCACTTCGGTTAAAAATGGGATAACTTCTTCATCATAACTCCATGATCATTATTCTACTTCAGGGTGATTCTACACTGATTTATGAGTCCAAACCAAGCTTCTTATATCGTGATTCATTCTGTTTTTACTAGTATCAAGAAGAAATTGCCAACTCTCCAAACATGGCAAACTGGAATCACTTCGGTTAAAAGTTGGATAACTTCTTCATCATAACTCCTATGATCTTGATTCAACTTCAGGGTGATTCTACACTGATTTATGAGTCAAAATCAAGCTTCTTACATCGTGATTCATTCTGTTTTTATTAGTATCAAGAAGAAATTGCCAAATCTCCAAACATGGTAAATTGGATTCACTTCGGTTAAAAGTGGGATAACTTCTTCACCATAACTCCTATGATATTGATTCAACTTCAGGGTGATTCTACACTGATTTATGAGTCTAAATCAAGCTTCCTACATCGTGATTCATTTTGGTTTTATTAGTATCAACAAGAAATTGCCAACTCTCCAAACAGGGCAAACTGGAATCACTTCGGTTAAAAATGGGATAAATTCTTCATCATAACTCCTATGATATTGATTCAACTTCAGGGTGATTCTAAACTTATTTATGAGTCCACATGAAGCTTATTACTTCATTATTCATTCTAGTTTTATAAGTATCAAGAAGAAATTGCCAAATCTCCAAATAGGGCAAACTGGAATCACTTCGGTTAAAAGTGGGATAACTTCTTCATCATAAATCCAGTGATATTGATTCAATTTCAGGATGATTCTACACTGATTTATGAGTCCAAATCAAGCTTCTTATATCTTGATTCGTTCTGGTTAAATTAGAATCAAGAAAAAATTGTCAAATCTCCAAACAGGGTAAACTGGAGCCACTTCAGTTAAAAGTGGGATAACTTCTTCATCATAACTACTATGATCTTGCTTCAACTTCAGGGTGGTTCTACAGTGATTAATGAGTCCAAATCAAGCTTTTTACATCGTGATTCATTCTATTTTTATTACTATCAAGAAGAAATTGCCAAATCTCAAAACAGGGCAAACTGGGATCACTTCGGTTAAAAGTGGGATAACTTCTTCATCATAACTCCAATGATATTGATTCACTTCAGGATGATTCTATACCGATTTATGAGTCCAAATCAAGCATCTTACATCTTGATTCATTCTGGTTTAATTAGAATCAAGAAGAAATTGTCAAATCTCCAAACAGGGCAAACTGGGATCAGTTCGGTTAAAAGTGGGATAACTTCTTCATCATAACTCCAATGATATTGATTCAACTTCAGGATGATTCTACACTAATTTATGAGTCCAAATCAAGCTTCTTACATCGTGATTCATTCTGGTTTTGATTGAATCAAGACTAAATTGCCAAATCTCGAAACAGGGTAAACTGGAATCACTTCGGTTAAAAGTGGGATAACTTCTCCATCATAACTCCTATGATCTTGATTCAAATTCAGGGTGATTCTAAACTGATTTATGAGTTCAAATCAAGCTTCTTACATCGTGATTCATTCTGGTTTTATTAGTATCAAGAAGAAATTGCCAAATCTCCAAACACGGTAAATTGGATACACTTTGGTTAAAAGTGGGATAACTTCTTCATCATAACTCCTATGATATTGATTCAACTTAAGGGTGATTCTACACTGATTTATGAGTACAAATCAAGCTTCTTACATCGTGATTCATTTTTTTTATTTGTATCAACAAGAAATTGCCAACTCTCCAAACAGGGCAAACTGGAATCATTTCGGTTAAAAGTGGGATAACTTCTTCATCATAACTCCTATGATATTGATCCAACTTCAGGGTGATTCTACACTGATTTATGAGTCCAAATCAAGCTTCTTACATCGTGACTCATTTTGGTTTTATTAGTATCAACAAGAAATTGCCAACTCTCCAAACAGAGCAAACTGGAATCACTTCGGTTAAAGGTGGGATAAATTCTTCATCATAATTCCTGTGATCTTGATTCAACTTCAGGGTGATTCTAAACTTATTTATGAGTCCAAATCAAGCTTCTTACATCGTGATTCATTCTATTTTTATAAGTATCAAGAAGAAATTTCCAAATCTCCAAACAAGGAAAACTGGAATCAGTTCGGTTAAAAGTGGGATAACTTCTCCATCATAACTCCTATGATCTTGATTCAAATTCAGGGTGATTATTCACGGATTTATGAGTCCAAATCAAGCTTCTTACATCGTGATTCATTCTGGTTTTATTAGTATCAAGAAGAAATTGCCAAATCTAAATTGGATTCACTTCGGTTAAAAGTGGGATAACTTCTTCATCATAACTCCTATGATATTGATTCAACTTCAGGGTGATTCTACACTGATTTATGAGTACAAATCAAGCTTCTTACATCGTGATTCATTTTTTTTATTAGTATCAACAAGAAATTGCCAACTCTCCAAACAGGGCAAACTGGAATCATCTCGGTTAAAAGTGGGATAACTTCTTCATCATAACTCCTATGATATTGATTCAACTTCAGGGTGATTCTACACTGATTTATGAGTCCAAATCAAGCTTCTTACATCGTGATTCATTTTTTTATTAGTATCAACAAGAAATTGCCAACTCTCCAAACAGGGCAAACTGGAATCATTTCGGCTAAAAGTGGGATAACTTCTTCATCATAACTCCTATGATATTGATTCAACTTCAGGGTGATTCTACACTGATTTATGAGTCTAAATCAAGCTTCTTACATCGTGATTCATTTTGGTTTTAATAGTATCAACAAGAAATTGCAAACTCTCCAAACAGGGCAAACTAGAATCACTTCGGTTAAAAGTGGGATAACTTCTTCATCATAACTCCTATGATCTTGATTCAACTTTTGGGTGATTCTACACTTATTTATGAGTCCAAATCAAGCTTCTTACATCGTGATTCATTCTAGTTTTATAAGTATCAAGAAGAAATTGCCAAATCTCCAAATAGGGCAAACTGGAATCACTTCGGTTAAAAGTGGGATAACCTCTTCATCATAAATCCAGTGATATTGATTCAACTTCAGGATGATTCTACACTGATTTATGAGTCCAAATCAATCTTCTTACATCTTGATTCGTTCTGGTTAAATTAGTATCAAGAAGAAATTGTCAAATCTTCTAACAGGGTAAACTGGGATCACTTCGGTTAAAAGTGGGATAACTTCTTAATCATAAGTCCAATGATATTGATTCAACTTCAGGAAGATTCTACACTGATTTATGAGTCAAAATCAAGATTCTTACATCTTGATTCATTCTGGTTTGATTAGAATCAAGAAGAAATCGCCAAATCTCCAAACAGGGTAAACTGGAATCACTTCGGCTAAAAGTGGAATAACATCTTCATCATAACTCCTATGATATTGATTCAACTTCAGGGTGATTATCCACTGATTTATGAGTCAAATAAAGCTTCTTTCATCTTCATTCATTCTGTTTTGGTTAGAATCAAGAAGAAATTGCCAATTCTTCAAACATGGTAAACTGGAGTCACTTCGGTTAAAAGTGGGATAACTTCTTCATCATAAATCCTATGATCTTGCTTCAACTTCAGGGTGATTCTACACTGATTTATGAGTCCAAATCAAGATTCTTACATCGTGATTCATTCTAGTTTATTAGTATCAAGAAGAAATTGCCAAATCTCCAAATAGGGCAAACTGGAATCACTTCGGTTAAAAGTGAAATAACATCTTCATCACAACTCCTATGATATTGATTCAACTTCAGGGTGATTCTAAACTTATTTATGAGTCCAAGTAAAGCTTCTTACATCGTGATTCATTCTAGTTTTATAAGTATCAAGAAGAAATTTCCAAATCTCCAAATAGGGCAAACTGGAATCACTTCAGTTAAAAGTGGGATAACCTCTTCATCATAAATCCAGTGATATTGATTCAACTTCAGGATGATTCTACACTGATTTATGAGTCCAAATCAATCTTCTTACATCTTGATTCGTTCTGGTTAAATTAGTATGAAGAAGAAATTGTCAAATCTTCTAACAGGGTAAACTGGGATCACTTCGGTTAAAAGTGGGATAACTTCTTAATCATAAGTCCAATGATATTGATTCAACTTCAGGAAGATTCTACACTGATTTATGAGTAAAAATCAAGATTCTTACATCTTGATTCATTCTGGTTTGATTAGAATCAAGAAGAAATTGCCAACTCTCCAAACAGGGCAAACTGGAATCACTTCTGTTAAAAGTGGGATAACTTCTTCATCATAACTCCTATGATCTTGATTCAACTTCAGGGTGATTCTAAACTTATTTATGAGTCCAAGTAAAGCTTCTTACATCGTGATTCATTCTAGTTTTATAAGTATCAAGAAGAAATTTCCAAATCTCCAAACATGGTAAAGTGGATTCACTTCGGTTAAAAGTGGGATAACTTCTTCATCATAACTCCTATGATATTGATTCAACTTCAGGGTGATTCTACACTGATTTATGATTCCAAACCAAGCTTCTTACATCGTGATTCATTTTGGTTTTATTAGTATCAACAAGAAATTGTCAACTCTCCAAACAGGGCAAACTGGAATCACTTCGGTTAAAAAAGGGATAAATTCTTCATCATAACTCCTATGATATTGATTCAACTTCAGGGTGATTCTAAACTTATTCATGAGTCCAAATCAAGCTTATTACTTCGTTATTCATTCTAGTTTTATAAGTATCAAGAAGAAATTGCCAAATCTCCAAATAGGGCAAACTGGAATCACTTCGGTTAAAAGTTGGATAACTTCTTCATCATAACTCCTATGATATTGATTCAACTTCAGGATGATTCTACACTGATTTATGAGTCCAAATAAGCTTCTTACATCTTGATTCGTTCTGGTTAAATTAGAATCACGTAAAAATTGTCAAATCTCGAAACAGGGTAAACTGGAGCCACTTCAGTTAAAAGTGGGATAACTTCTTCATCATAACTACTATGATATTAATTCAACTTCTTGGTGATTGTACACTGATTTATGAGTCCAAATAAAGCTTCTTACATTGTGTTTCATTCTGGTTTTATTAGTATCATGAAGAAATTGCCAAATCTCCAAACAGGGCAAACTGAAATCACTTCGGTTAAAAATGGGATAACTTCTTCATCATAACTCCTATGATCTTGATTCTACTTCAGGGTGATTCTACACTGATTTATGAGTCCAAACCAAGCTTCTTACATCGTGATTCATTCTGTTTTTATTAGTATCAAGAAGAAATTGCCAACTCTCCAAACATGGCAAACTGGAATCACTTCGGTTAAAAGTTGGATGACTTCTTCATCATAACTCCTATGATCTTGATTCAACTTCAGGGTGATTCTACACTGATTTATGAGTCAAAATCAAGCTTCTTACATCGTGATTCATTCTGGTTTTATTAGTATCAAGAAGAAATTGCCAAATCTCCAAACATGGTAAATTGGATTCACTTCGGTTAAAAGTGAACAACCAAATGGAAACAGCAACTAACTATGACTCTTGGCCCAGACAACGTCCTAGGCGTAGGGTAGATCGGAGCAAGAGGGAACGCCTAGACGACGTTTTTATTCTTGGGCTGCTGTAAGTAGATCGAGAGGTCGTTCCGCCCCTTGTCCCCGAAGATGGGTAATATGTTCTCAAAAAATGTTGCTTCAATCTGACCTAGCTGGCGAGCGATCCCAGTTCGCGGCAGAGAACAAGACAGCAAGCGAGCGTACCTTTGTTCGATTCTTTGTTCATCATAACTCCTATGATATTGATTCAACTTCAGGGTGATTCTACACTGATTTATGAGTCCAAATCAAGCTTCTTACATCGTGATTCATTTTGGTTTTATTAGTATCAACAAGAAATTGCGAACTCTCCAAACAGGGCAAACTGGAATCACTTCGGTTAAAAATGGGATAAATTCTTCATCATAACTCCTATGATATTGATTCAACTTCAGGGTGATTCTAAACTTATTTATGAGTCCACATCAAGCTTATTACTTCGTTATTCATTCTAGTTTTATAAGTATCAAGAAGAAATTGCCAAATCTCCAAATAGGACAAACTGGAATCACTTCGGTTAAAAGTGGGATAACTTCTTCATCATAAATCCAGTGATATTGATTCAACTTCAGGATGATTCTACACTGATTTATGAGTCCAAATCAAGCTTCTTACATCTTGATTCGTTCTGGTTAAATTAGAATCAAGAAAAAATTGTCAAATCTCCAAACAGGGTAAACTGGAGCCACTTCAGTTAAAAGTGGGATAACTTCTTCATCATAACTACTATGATCTTGCTTCAACTTCAGGGTGGTTCTACAGTGATTTATGAGTCCAAATCAAGCTTTTTACATCGTGATTCATTCTATTTTTATTACTATCAAGAAGAAATTGCCAAATCTCAAAACAGGGCAAACTGGGATCACTTCGGTTAAAAGTGGGATAACTTCTTCATCATAACTCCAATGATATTGATTCAACTTCAGGATGACTCTATACTGATTTATGAGTCCAAATCAAGATTCTTACATCGTGATTCATTCTAGTTTATTAGTATCAAGAAGAAATTGCCAAATCTCCAAATAGGGCAAACTGGAATCACTTCGGTTAAAAGTGAAATAACATCTTCATCACAACTCCTATGATATTGATTCAACTTCAGGGTGATTCTAAACTTATTTATGAGTCCAAGTAAAGCTTCTTACATCGTGATTCATTCTAGTTTTATAAGTATCAAGAAGAAATTTCCAAATCTCCAAATAGGGCAAACTGGAATCACTTCGGTTAAAAGTGGGATAACCTCTTCATCATAAATCCAGTGATATTGATTCAACTTCAGGATGATTCTACACTGATTTATGAGTCCAAATCAATCTTCTTACATCTTGATTCGTTCTGGTTAAATTAGTATCAAGAAGAAATTGTCAAATCTTCTAACAGGGTAAACTGGGATCACTTCGGTTAAAAGTGGGATAACTTCTTAATCATAAGTCCAATGATATTGATTCAACTTCAGGAAGATTCTACACTGATTTATGAGTCAAAATCAAGATTCTTACATCTTGATTCATTATGGTTTGATTAGAATCAGAAAGAAATTGCCAACTCTCCAAACAGGGCAAACTGGAATCACTTCGGTTAAAAGTGGGATAACTTCTTCATCATAACTCCTATGATCTTGATTCAACTTCAGGGTGATTCTAAACTTATTCATGAGTCCAAGTAAAGCTTCTTACATCGTGATTCATTCTATTTTTATAAGTATCAAGAAGAAATTCCCAAATCTCCAAACATGGTAAAGTGGATTCACTTCGGTTAAAAGTGGGATAACTTCTTCATCATAACTCCTATGATATTGATTCAACTTCAGGGTGATTCTACACTGATTTATGATTCCAAACCAAGCTTCTTACATCGTGATTCATTTTGGTTTTATTAGTATCAACAAGAAATTGCCAACTCTCCAAACAGGGCAAACTGGAATCACTTCGGTTAAAAGTGGGATAACTTCTTCATCATAATTCCTATGATCTTGATTCAACTTCAGGGTGATTCTAAACTTATTTATGAGTCCAAATCAAGCTTCTTACATCGTGATTCATTCTATTTTTATAAGTATCAAGAAAAAATTTCCAAATCTCCAAAAAGGAAAACTGGAATCAGTTCGGTTAAAAGTGGGATAACTTCTCCATCATAACTCCTATGATCTTGATTCAAATTCAGGGTGATTCTACACTGATTTATGAGTCCAAATCAATCTTCTTACATCGTGATTCATTCTGGTTTTATTAGTATCAAGAAGAAATTGCCAAATCTCCAAACAGGGTAAATTGGATTCACTTCGGTTAAAAGTGGGATAACTTCTTCATCATAACTCCTATGATATTGATTCAACTTCAGGGTGATTCTACACTGATTTATGAGTACAAATCAAGCTTCTTACATCATGATTCATTTTTTTTATTAGTATCAACAAGAAATTGCCAACTCTCCAAACAGGGCAAACTGGAATCATTTCGGTTAAAAGTGGGATAACTTCTTCATCATAGCTCCTATGATATTGATTCAACTTCAGGGTGATTCTACACTGATTTATGAGTCCAAATCAAGATTCTTACATCTTGATTCATTTTGGTTTTATTAGTATCAACAAGAAATTGCCAACTCTCCAAACAGGGCAAACTGGAATCACTTCGGTTAAATGTGGGATAACTTCTTTCATCATAATTAATTCTTCCGATCATAATTCCTATGATCTTGATCAACTTCAGGGTGATTCTAAACTTATTTATGAGTCCAAATCAAGCTTCTTACATCTTGATTCATTCTATTTTTATAAGTATCAAGAAGAAATTTCCAAATCTCCAAACAAGGAAAACTGGAATCAGTTCGGTTAAAAGTGGGATAACTTCTTCATCATAACTCATATGATCTTGATTCTACTTCAGGGTGATTCTACACTGATTTATGAGTCCAAACCAAGCTTCTTACATCGTGATTCATTCTGGTTTTATTAGTATCAAGAAGAAATTGCCAACTCTCCAAACAGGGCAAACTGGAATCACTTCGGTTAAAAGTGGGATAACTTCTTCATCATAACTCCTATGATATTGATTCAACTTCAGGGTGATTCTACACTGATTTATGAGTCCAAATCAAGCTTCTTACATCGTGATTCATTTTGGTTTTATTAGTATCAACAAGAAATTGCCAACTCTCCAAACAGGGCAAACTGGAATCACTTCGGTTAAAAATGGGATAAATTCTTCATCATAACTTCTATGATATTGTTTCAACTTAAGGGTGATTCTAAACTTATTTATGAGTCCAAATCAAGCTTATTACTTCGTTATTCATTCTAGTTTTATAAGTATCAAGAAGAAATTGCCAAATCTCCAAATAGGGCAAACTGGAATCACTTCGGTTAAAAGTGGGATAACTTCTTCATCATAAATCCAGTGATATTGATTCAACTTCAGGATGATTCTACACTGATTTATGAGTCCAAATCAAGCTTCTTACATCTTGATTCGTTCTGGTTAAATTAGAATCAAGAAAAAATTGTCAAATCTCCAAACAGGGCAAACTGGAATCACTTCGGTTAAAAGTGGGATAAATTCTTCATCATAACTACTATGATCTTGCTTCAACTTCAGGGTGGTTATACAGTGATTTATGAGTCTAAATCAAGCTTTTTACATCATGATTCATTCTGGTTTTATTAGTATCAAGAAGAAATTGCCAAATCTCAAAACTGGACAAACTGGGATCATTTCGGTTAAAAGTGGGATAACTTCTTCCTCATAACTCCAATGATATTGATTCAACTTCAGGATGATTCTACACTGATTTATGAGTCCAAATCAAGCTTCTTACATCTTGATTCATTCTGGTTTAATTAGAATGAAGAAGAAATTGCCAAATCTCCAAACAGGATAAACTGTAGTCACTTCAGTTAAAAGTGGGATAACTTCTTCATCATAACTCCTATGATCTTGATTAAAATTCAGGGTGATTCTAAACTGATTTATGAGTCCAAGTCAAGCTTCTTACATTGTGTTTCATTCTGGTTTTATTTGTATCAAGAAAAAATTCTCAAATCTTTAAACAGGGTAAACTGGAATCACTTCGGTTAAAAGTTGGATAACTTCTTCATCATAACTCATATGATCTTGATTCAACTTCAGGGTGATTCTACACTGATTTATGGGTCCAAATCAAGCTTCTTACATCTTGATTCATTCTGGTTTTATTAGTATCAAGAATAAACTGCAAAATCTCCAAACAGGGCAAACTGGAATCACTACGGTTAAAAGTAGGATAACTTCTTCATCATAAGTCCAATGATATTGATTCAACTTCAGGATGATTCTGCACAGATTATGAGTCCAAACAGGGCAAACTGGAATCATTTCGGTTAAAAGTGGGATAATTTCTTCATCATAACTCCTATGATATTGATTCAACTTCAGGGTGATTCTACACTGATTTATGAGTCCAAATCAAGCTTCTTACATCGTGATTCATTTTGGTTTTATTGGTATCAACAAGAAATTGCCAACTCTCCAAACAGGGCAAACTGGAATCACTTCGGTTAAAAGTGGGATAACTTCTTCATCATAATTCCTATGATCTTGATTCAACTTCAGGGTGATTCTAAACTTATTTATGAGTCCAAATCAAGCTTCTTACATCGTGATTCATTCTATTTTTATAAGTATCAAGAAGAAATTTCCAAATCTCCAAACAAGGAAAACTGGAATCAGTTCGGCTAAAAGTGGGATAACTTCTTCATCATTACTCATATGATCTTGATTCTACTTCAGGGTGTTTCTACACTGATTTATGAGTCCAAACCAAGCTTCTTACATCGTGATTCATTCTGGTTTTATTAGTATCAAGAAGAAATTGCCAACTCTCCAAACAGGGCAAACTGGAATCACTTCGGTTAAAAGTGGGATAACTTCTTCATCTTAACTCCTATGATATTGATTCAACTTCAGGGTTATTCTACACTGATTTATGAGTCCAAATCAAGCTTCTTACATCGTGATTCATTTTGGTTTTATTAGTATCAACAAGAAATTGCCAACTCTCCAAACAGGGCAAACTGGAATCACTTCGGTTAAAAATGGGATAAATTCTTCATCATAACTTCTATGATATTTTTTCAACTTAAGGGTGATTCTAAACTTATTTATGAGTCCAAATAAAGCTTATTACTTCGTTATTCATTCTAGTTTTATAAGTATCAAGAACAAATTGCCAAATCTCCAAATAGGGCAAACTGGAATCACTTCGGTTAAAAGTGGGATAACTTCTTCATCATAAATCCAGTGATATTGATTCAACTTCAGGATGATTCTACACTGATTTATGAGTCCAAATCAAGCTTCTTACATCTTGATTCGTTCTGGTTAAATTAGAATCAATACAAAATTGTCAAATCTCCAAACATGGCAAACTGGAATCACTTCGGTTAAAAGTGGGATAAATTCTTCATCATAACTACTATGATCTTGCTTCAACTTCAGGGTGGTTCTACAGTGATTTATGAGTCCAAATCAAGCTTTTTACATCGTGATTCACTCTAGTTTTATTAGTATCAAGAAGAAATTACCAAATCTCAAAACAGGGCAAACTAGGATCACTTCGGTTAAAAGTGGGATAACTTCTTCATCATAACTCCAATGATATTGATTCAACTTCAGGATGATTCTACACTGATTTCTGAGTCCAAATCAAGCTTCTTACATTTTGATTCATTCTGGTTTAATTAGAATGAAGAAGAAATTGCCAAATCTCCAAACAGGATAAACTGGAGTCACTTCAGTTAAAAGTGGGATAACTTCTTCATCATAACTCCTATGATCTTGATTAAAATTCAGGGTGATTCTAAACTGATTTATGAGTCCAAGTCAAGCTTCTTACATTGTGTTTCATTCTAGTTTTATTTGTATCAAGAAAAATTGTCAGATCTTTAAACAGGGTAAACTGGAATCACTTCGGTTAAAAGTGGTATAACTTCTTCATCATAACTCCTATGATCTTGATTCAACTTCAGGGTGATTCTACACTGATTTATGAGTCCAAAACAAGCTTCTTACATCGTGATTCATTATGGTTTTATTAGTATCAAGAATAAATTGCCAAATCTTCAAACAGGGCAAACTGGAATCACTTCGGTTAAAAGTGGGATAACTTCTTCATCATAAGTCCAATGATATTGATTAAACTTCAGGATGATTCTGCACTGATTTATGAGTCCAAATCAAGCTTCTTAAATCTTTATTCATTCTGGTTTTGATTAGTATCAAGAAGAAATTTTCAAATCTCCAAACAAGGAAAACTAGAATCAGTTCGGTTAAAAGTGGGATAACTTCTTCATCATAACTCCTATGATCTTGATTCTACTTCAGGGTGATTCTACACTGATTTATGAGTCCAAACCAAGCTTCTTACATCGTGATTCATTCTGGTTTTATTAGTATCAGGAAGAAATTGCCAACTCTCCAAACATGGCAAACTGGAATCACTTCGGTTAAAAGTGGGATAACTTCTTCATCATAACTCCTATGATATTGATTCAACTTCAGGGTGATTCTACACTGATTTATGAGTCCAAATCAAGCTTCTTACATCGTCATTCATTCTGGTTTTATTAGTATCAACAAGAAATTGCCAAATCTCCAAACAAGGTAAATTGGATTCACTTTGGTTAAAAGTGGGATAACTTCTTCATCATAACTCTCTATGATATTGATTCAACTTCAGGGTGATTCTACACTGATTTTATGAGTCCCAAATCAAGCTTCTTTACATCGTGATTCATTCTGGTTTTATTAGTATCAAGAAGAAATTGCCATATCTCAAAACAGGGCCAAACTGGGATCACTTCGGTTAAAAGTGGGATAACTTCTTTCATCATAACTCCAATGGATATTGATTCAACTTCAGGGTGATTCTACACTGATTTATGAGTCTAAATAAAGCTTCTTATCATCTTGATTCATTCTGGTTTAATTTAGAATCAAGAAGAAAATTGTCAAATCTCCAAACAGGATAAACTGGAGCCACTTCAGTTAAAAGTGGGATAACTTCTTCATCATAACTCCTATGATCTTGATTAAATTTCAGGGTGATTCTAAACTGATTTATGAGTCCAAAGTCAAGCTTCCTTACATTGTGTTTCATTCTGGTTTTATTTGTCATCAAAGAAAAATTTGTCAATCTTTAACACAGGGTAAACCTGGAATCACTTCGGTTAAAAGTGGGATAACTTCTTCATCATAACTCCTATGATTCTTGATTCAACTTCAGGGGTGATTCTTACAGCTGATTTATGAGTCCAAATCAAAGGCCTTCTTACATTCGTTATTCATTCTGGTTTTAATTAGTAATCAAGAACTAAATTGAAAAATCTCCAAACAGAGCAAACTGCGAATCACTGACGGATTAAAAGTAGGATAACTTCTTCATCATAATCCAAATGATATTGATTACAACTTCAGGGGAGATTCCTGCACAGATTATGAAGTCCAAATCAAGCCTATTACATCTTGATTCATTTCTGGCTTTAATTAGAATCAAGAAGAAAGTTGCCAAATCTCCAAACATGGTAAAACTGGGAGTCACTGAGTTTCATCATGAAGTCCCAGTTATGATATTGATTCAACTTTCAGGATGATTCTACACTGATTTATGAGTCCAAATCAAGCTTCTTACATCGTGATTCATTTTGGTTTTATTAGTATCAACAAGAAATTGCCAACTCTCAAACAGGGCAAACTGGAATCACTTCGGTTAAAAGTGGGATAACTTCTTCATCATAACTCCTATGATCTTGATTCAACTTCAGGGTGATTCTAAACTTATTTATGAGTCCAAGTCAAGCTTCTTACATCGTGATTCATTCTAGTTTTATAAGTATCAAGAAGAAATTTGCAAATCTCCAAACAAGGAAAACTGGAATCAGTTCGGTTAAAAGTGGGATAACTTCTTCATCATAACTCCTATGATCTTGATTCTACTTCAGGGTGATTCTACACTGATTTATGAGTCCAAACCAAGCTTCTTACATCGTGATTCATTCTGGTCTTATTAGTATCAAGAAGAAATTGCCAACTCTCCAAACAGGGCAAACTGGAATCACTTCGGTTAAAAGTGGGATAACTTCTTCATCATAACTCCTATGATATTGATTCAACTTCAGGGTGATTCTACACTGATTTATGAGTCCAAATAAGCTTCTTAAATCGTGATTCATTTGGTTTTATTAGTATCAAAAGAAATTGCAAATCTCCAAACAGGGCAAACTGGAATAACTTCGGTTAAAAGTTGGGAATAACTTCTTTCATCATAACTCCTATGATCTTAATTCTAACTTCAGGGTGATTCTACACTGATTTATGAGTCCAAACCAAGCTTCTTACATCGTGATTCATTCTATTTTTTATTAAGTATCAAGAAGAAATTGCCAAATCTCCAAACAGGGCAAAACTGGAATCACTTCGGTTAAAAGTTGGGATAACTTCTTCATCATAACTCATATGATCTTGATTCTAACTTCAGGGTGATTCTACACTGATTTATGAGTCCAAATCAAGCTTCTTAACATCGTGATTCATTCTGGTTTTATTAGTATCAAGAAAGAAATTTTCAAAACTCTCCAAACATGGCAAAACTGGATTCACTTCGGTTAAAAGTGGGATAACTTCTTCATCATAACTCCTATGATATTGATTCAACTTCAGGGTGATTCTACACTGATTTATGAGTCCAAATCAAGCTTCTTACATCGTGATTCATTTTGGTTTTATTAGTATCAACAGAAATTTGCAAATCTCCAAACAGGGCAAACTGGAATCACTTCGGTTAAAAGTGGGATAAATTCTTCATCATAACCTCCTATGATATGGATTCAACTTCAGGGTGATTCTAAACTTATTTATGAGTCCAAATTAAGCTTTTACTTCGTGATTCATTCTAGTTTTATAAGTATCAAGAAGAAATTACCAAATCTCCAAATAGGGCAAACTGGAATCACTTCGGTTAAAAGTGGGATAACTTCTTCATCATAAATCCAGTGATATTGATTCAACTTCAGGATGATTCTACACTGATTTATGAGTCCAAATCAAGCTTCTTACATCTTGATTCGTTCTGGTTAAATTAGAATCAAGAAAAAACTGTCAAATCCCCAAACAGGGTAAACTGGAGTCACTTCAGTTAAAAGTGGGATAACTTCTTCATCATAACTACTATGATCTTGCTTCAACTTCAGGGTGGTTCTAAACTGATTTATGAGTCCAAATAAAACTGATTTATGAGTCCAAATCAAGCTTCTTACATCGTGATTCATTCTGGTTTTATTAGTATCGAGAAGAAATTCCCAAATCTCAAAACAGGGCAAACTGGGATCACTTCGGTTAAAAGTGGGATAACTTCTTCATCATAACTCCAATGATATTGATTCAAATTCAGGATGATTCTACACTGATTTATGAGTCCAAATAAAGCTTCTTACATCTTTATTAATTCTGGTTTAATTAGAATCAAGAAGAAATTGCCAAATCTCCAAAAAGGGCAAACTGGAATCACTTCGGTTAAAAATGGGATAAATTCTTCATCATAACTCCTATGATATTGATTCAACTTAAGAGTGATTCTAAACTTATTTATGAGTCCAAATTAAGCTTCTTACTTCGTGATTCATTCTAGTTTATATGTTATCAAGAAGAAATTGCAAATCTCCAAATAGGGCAAACTGGAATCACTTCGGTTAAAGTGGGATAACTTCTTCATCATAAATCCCAGTGATATTGATTCAACTTCAGGATGATTCTACACTGATTTATGAGTCCAAATCAAGCTTTCTTACTCTTTATTAATTCTGGTTTAATTAGAATACACGAAGACATTGCAAAATCTTCCAAAACAGGACAAACTGGAATCACTTCGGTTAAAAATGGGATAAATTCTTCATCATAACTCGGATGATATTGATTAAACTTACGAGTGATTTAAACTTATTTATGAGTCCAAATCAAGCTTCTTACTTCGTGATTCATTCTATTTTTATATATGTATCAAATAAGAAATTGACCAATCTCCAAATAAGGGCAAACTGGATCACTTCAGCGTTTTAAATAAGTGGGATAACTTCTTCTCATAAATCCCCAGTTGATATTGATTCAACTTCAGGATGATTCTACACTGATTTATGAGTCCAAATCAAGCTTCTTACATCTTTATTAATTCTGGTTTAATTAGAATCACGAAGAAATTGCCAAATCTCCAAACAGGGCAAACTGGAATCACTTCGGTTAAAAATGGGATAAATTCTTCATCATAACTCCTATGATATTGATTCAACTTCAGAGTGATTCTAAACTTATTTATGAGTCCAAATCAAGCTTCTTACTTCGCGATTCATTCTAGTTTTATATGTATCAAGAAGAAATTGCCAAATCTCCAAATAGGGCAAACTGGAATCACTTCGGTTAAAAGTGGAATAACTTCTTCATCATAAATCCACTGATATTGATTCAACTTCAGGATGATTCTGCACTGATTAATGAGTCCAAATCAAGCTTCTTACATCTTTATTCATTCTGTTTTTGATTATTATCAAGAAGAAATTTCCAAATCTCCAGACAAGGAAAACTAGAATCAGTTCGGTTAAAAGTGGGATAACTTCTTCATCATAACTCCAATGATATTGATTCTACTTCAGGGTGATTCTACACGGATTTATGAGTCCAAACCAAGCTTCTTACATCGTGATTCATTCTGGTTTTATTAGTATCAAGAAGAAATTGCCAACTCTCCAAACAGGGCAAACTGGAATCACTTCGGTTAAAAGTTGGATAACTTCTTCATCATAACTCCTATGATCTTGATTAAACTTCAGGGTGATTCTACACTGATTTATGAGTCCAAATCAAGCTTCTTACATCGTGATTCATTCTGGTTTTATTAGTATCAACAAGAAATTGCCAAATCTCCAAACAAGGTAAATTGGATTCACTTTGGTTAAAAGTGGGATAAGTTCTTCATCATAACTTCTATGATATTGATTCAACTTCAGGGTGATTCTACACTGATTTATGAGTCCAAATCAAGCTTCTTACATCGTGATTCATTCTGGTTTTATTAGTATCAAGAAGAAATTGCCATATCTCAAAACCGGGCAAACTGGGATCACTTCGGTTAAAAGTGGGATAACTTCTTCATCATAACTCCAATGATATTGATTCAACTTCAGGGTGATTCTACACTGATTTATGAGTCCAAATCAAGCTTCTTATATCTTGATTCATTCTGGTTTAATTAGAATCAAGAAGAAATTGTCAAATCTCCAAACAGGATAAACTGGAGTCACTTCAGTTAAAAGTGGGATAACTTCTTCATCATAACTCCTATGATCTTGATTAAATTTCAGGGTGATTCTAAACTAATTTATGAGTCCAAGTCAAGCTTCTTACATTGTGTTTCATTCTGGTTTTATTTGTATCAAGAAAAAATTGTCAAATCTTTAAACAGGGTAAACTGGAATCACTTCGGTTAAAAGTGGGATAACTTCTTCATCATAACTCCTATGATCTTGATTCAACTTCAGGGTGATTCTACACTGATTTATGAGTCCAAATCAAGCTTCTTACATCGTGATTCATTCTGGTTTTATTAGTATCAAGAATAAATTACAAAATCTCCAAACAGAGCAAACTGGAATCACTACGGTTAAAAGTAGGATAACTTCTTCATCATAAGTCCAATGATATTGATTCAACTTCAGGATTATTCTGTACAGATTATGAGTCCAAATCAAGCTTCTTACATCTTGATTCATTCTGGTTTATTTAGAATCAAGAAGAAATTGCCAAATCTCCAAACATGGTAAACTGGAGTCACTAGTTTCATCATAAGTCCAATGATATTGATTCAACTTCAGGATGATTCTACACTGATTTATGAGTCCAAATCAAGCTTCTTACGTCGTGATTCATTCTGGTTTTATTAGTATCAAGAAGAAATTGGCAACTCTCCAAACAGGGCAAACTGGAATCACTTCGGTTAAAAGTGGGATACCTTCTTCATCATAACTCCTATGATCTTGATTCAACTTCAGGGTGATTCTGAACTTATTTATGAGTCCAAGTCAAGCTTCTTACATCGTGATTCATTCTAGTTTTATAAGTACCAAGAAGAAATTTCGAAATCTCCAAACAAGGAAAACTGGAATCAGTTCGGTTAAAAGTGGGATAACTTCTTCATCATAACTCCTATGATCTTGATTCTACTTCAGGGTGATTCTACACTGATTTATGAGTCCAAACCAAGCTTCTGTTGGAAAA
>CAJHQQ010002285.1:0-68427 GCA_905132885.1 Moricandia moricandioides
TAAAAATTCAAGTCAAACCCAAAACCAACCTTTTTTTTAGTTACTATTCATCATTGAATTTTCCATAATACCCATAAGTTTTTGAATTATTTACAAATTTGCCATTATTATTTATTAATTTCGAAAAATACAAAAAACCAAATACACCCTAAATATTTCTTCTTAATTACAACTATGTCATCATCATCAATATTTTCAACCACCATGAACCACCATTTTTGATCTCTTAAAGCTTTAGAATTGAATTTTCAACCACTTTTTTCTCATTCTAAACAAGCAAATCTTCATTTCCTCTACATTTTCATCTAAAAATCTCTTTTAACCTTCATTTTTATAATCATAAACTTCATAATTTCGTGTTTTTTTCACTTGTGAATCATCAAAAATGTTTCCTTTTGGTCATTATTGGAGTTTGGACGGTTGAAAAGGCTTGAAACGAGCTTCACACTGCAAAAAAATAACTATTTTCATGGTTTAAGTCGTTTCTCAGATATGTGTCGCGATAGTAGACTGTTTTATATGTCTACGCCCTTATGTAGACATACAATGCAGTCTATTTGTCAACGCACATGTCAATTTTGCAATTGACTAAACGGATTTTTTTTTGTAACGTAGCCTTCCCCGACAGTCTACATCTTAACCTTTGACAACAAAAACAAAAAAGTACGTAGACCTACAAAGACGACTACGCAAAAGAGGTTAGTTTTGCATTTGAATGAACTTTTGACTTTTCATAGGCAGACTTCAATGTAAGTCTACGAAGCGTAGATTGCCGGAGAAGTTTACTTAAGGTCAGTTTTGCATTTGACCAAAATTTTGACTGCGTTAAAAAGGTTAGTTTTGTGTTTGACTAAAAATTTTTAAAATTAATTAAATTTTTTTAATATGTAGACTTCATATGCAGTCTTCTCTTCCAGAAAAAAATGTAGACTACCCGTGAAATCTATTTTTTTATTTTGGTCAAATGCAAAACTGACTCGTCGGATTTGAGAGTAGACTTCTTGCGAAGTCTGCAAAGCTGTAGACGTTCATTTCAATCTACCCCCTAAAAAGTCAAACATAGTCAATTGCAAAACTAACCTCATTCAAAAAAATTAAAACATGTAGACTGTATATTTAGTCTATCTTTAAAAGTCAAATTCTTGAAAATTCTGGTCAATAGCGAAAACTAACATTTTTGAAGTTGTAGACTGAAAACGAAGTCTGCTTATATAAAATCACATTTTTTTTTCAACTATAAAAATAACCCGTAAAATGGTCAATTGCAAGAACTAACCCAAAAAGTAGACATATCTGACCGTCTACGGATGTAAACTGAAAAGAAAGTCTACCACTTTGTAGACTGAACATGAAGTCTATTTCGAAATATACATTAAAAGTTAATTTGTGTACTATGCATTAAAATTTTTCACAATTTTTTCGTTTGAAAGTGAGTAATAGTTAATCCTAATGGGTTTGAGTGATTTTGGATAGAAAAACTGTTGTAATTATGAAAGTATAATACTTTTGATTTTGCTATATTGCTAAGAAACAATTGTAGACATATTAGTAAGTCAATGTTAATTGTCACAGTGCAAACAACCAGGTCACATCTAAACTGTCCAGGTTAAACCAGTGTTGTCTTACTGCTTTGGATGTTGTCTTGTGTATTATCTCTTATGTGTTGAATTGATCAATTGTATTATTGTTTTGGATGGAGTCTTATTGCTTTTGATGTTTTCTTATGTCTTATGTATTTAACTTATCAACTGTATTGTCGCTTTGGATGTTGTCTTATTTGATGAACTTTTGTTGAAATCGTAGGTCTTAATTTTTCTATTACTTTGAGTTCTAATGTTACTTTCTATCTGCCGACCAACATGTTAGTCTTCTTGAACAGAAAGTAGACTTCTTTTTAAGTCTCTTATAGAGGAAGACTAATATGTAAATCTCTTGATTGTATTGGAATTGTACTTTTGGTCGAATATGAATTAAAATCTCTGAAAGAAGAGTACTATAATGATACAAATGATGATATTTTGATAAATAGTCGAGTACCAGACTTCTGTAAAAGTTTTTTGTAAAAGAAGACTAATACTTAAGTCTGCTGCAAGCAAATTACATAAGTTTGCTACAACCATATGTCTGGTACAAAAGTCTGATACAACCGTCAGTTACTCACAGTTCTTGAGCTCCTCCTTAGAGTATACAACCTCGATAGGAAATCAAGCTTATCCATTTTGTAACATGCACCAAGAAGACACAAACAAAGAATTATACAAGTGCATTCTACACGAGAAGTCTAAAATTTAAAATGAAGTCTACACGAGAAGCCTATAAAGTCAAACATCAGTGTACTACAAATTCAAAACATCAGTTTACATGAGAAGTCTACAAATTCAAAATATCAGTTTAGAAATTCAAAATATCAGTCTACAAATTTAAAATATCAGTCTACAAATTCAAAATATCAGTCTACATATTCAAAATATCAATCTACATATTCAAAACTTCAGTCTACAAATTCGAAACTTCATACTACACTTCAAAATGAAGTAGACTCACTGGAAGCAGAGAAATGGATTAGAGAGGATGCAATGCTCGTTAGAGAAATGGATCTAAGACTGGCCGACTCAGATCTGAATCAAAAGAAACTAAAAGGTTAGTAAACAAGGATGAGCTTGTTAGGTTATTAGTTAAATGAGAGATAGAGATGACAGAGAGACGTACGTCGGAAAGATGAAGCACAATCCCTTGCTGGCTAGGACAGAGAAATGAAGTAGAAGCCATGATACTGACCGGAAGAAGAAATTTAGACGAGAAGCACCGTTCCTTAGAAGTCGCCGGCTCAGATCTGAAAAGAGAAAAAAGTAAAGGTGGTCACTTTTTATCAACATAGAGGTAAAGACTTACCAGAGCGATGGAGCAAACAGAGATGAAGCAGATGAGAAACTGCATGGATCGAGTTCGCCGGAAATCTCGCCGGAAATCGCCTAGAGAGAGATACGGCGAAGATTAGTTTTTTTTTTACCTGAAAAGCTTGAGAAATCGTATTTATATACTAGGTTCAATTGTGTGTAGACTGAAAAAAAGGTCTACATATATGTAGACTTTATAATATGTCTACGAACCCCTTAACCACAAATATCAAAACGTAAATGTTTTATTTGATCATCAAATTATATTGGTTAAATCCGGTTAGGTTAAATTGTGTTTAGACTGAAAAAAGGTCTACATATATGTAGACTTTATAATATGTCTACGAATCCCTTAACCACAAATCTCAAACCGTAAATGTTTTATTTGATCATCAAATTATATTGGTTAAATCCAGTTAGGTTAAATTGTGTGTAGACTAAAAAAAGGTCTACATATATGTAGACTTTATAATATGTCTACGGACCCCTTAACCACAAATCTCAAATCCTAAATGTTCCTTAAAAATGTTTAATTATATAAAATTTAATTTTTTACTTCATATTATCCATTATATTAATGATTGGTTAAAAATATTACAATAATTATTTATATATATTTTTAAAATTAAATTATTAGATAAAATTATGGTATAAACTACATAACAAGTCTACCAAATGAATAGACTTCGTACGAGGTCTACATATATGTAGACTTCTTTCTGTTACGTGTAGACTAACAAAGGATAGAAACGTAAAATACACTTCTGTTTTTTTGTTTGGTCATAAGGGTTAAATAGTACTTTTATCACCCTTGTAGGTTGGTTTTGCATTTGATTGAAATTGGGGTACACTTATAGGTTTAAATTGAAATTTTAGGTTGTTTTTAACAAATCCCCCAAATAAAAATGATATAAAATAATCTTATATAAAATAGAATTATTATTTCAGAAAATAATTATATTAGATTGAAAAGTTATTTACAAATTAAAGATTAAAAATACAAAATATATATTTTACAATAAATATTATCACGTTAATGAAAAAGATGTATTGTATTATATAATGATAACATGCATTATAATGTATAACATGATAATTGAAGAAGAACGTGATATTATTGCACTAGTTACCAGAACCATAAGCCACCGTTGAAATGACAATAAATTTTTAAATAGACTTATTATTTAACTTTAAAATGCATTGATTAATCATATATGAGAACACTATCGAAATAGCAAAATTCAGTAATTTTTATTTTCATAGTCTTATATTATTATTTTATGTATTTCATGTTATAATAAATTGTATTTATAATTATTATGTTTAATATTTTAATGCGTATTTAGTATTTATCTATATAAATTTTAATGACTATAATTAATCTCTTATATATTAATCATGAAGTAATACAACATGTTTTGGTAGCCACATGTCATCACTACTATGATTCTTATAATTATTAGAAAAATATATTGGTCTATCTAACCATATATTTTATCATTTTATTAAACTAACTATCAATTAATTAGTAGTGTATAAAATAATTCTCCATTTTTTTCTTAAATAAAAAATAAGAAATTACCTAATATGGTTAACAAATATAATAAAATTAATGACTTTGAATAATAAAGATTTTATAACAATTTTTTTATCCTCCATCATATTTTGTTTAATTTTATATTCTTAAAATAAATTAAACATTCACATTAAACATATAAAAATTGTATATTTTTCTTATATGCTATATTTAAAATTCTTAACGATTATAAATTACTAATATTGTTACAATCCCCATTGAAATTTTTGTGATCAAGGGTTTAACTATTATTGTTATTACAAAATACAAATGATCATAAAATTATATAAATATGAAGTCTCATTTAATATATATATATATATATATATATATATATATATATATATATATATATATATTCAGATGAAATAAATACATATACATTAAAATATTTTCAGATTTTATTTCAATATCGTTTAAATTAAAATATATATCATATATAAAATACATAAACGTTATTTTCAAAATTTGCATTGAGTAGGAAGCCTCAGTTAATAAATATTCATCTAATAAAAATAATATTTTTGCTACAACAAATATAAAAATATTAATAAAATCATATGAGTATGAAACCTCAATTAATAAATATTCATATTAAAATATACTATATATCTATGTCAATATCATTTAATTTTAATACCACATAAAATAAATAAATATTTTTTATATTTTTTACCAACAAAAATTATTGAAAATAAAAAAGAGGATTGTTTTTATTTATGTATTTACTGCAGTTTAATTATATACGTAATAGTTATTTGGTTCTCAATTATTCAATATATTTATTATTCCATGAACAAAAAATAAATAATAATATGTATACATAATTAACGTTCATTCCATGCAAGCATTGATCTCAAATGTTATTTGATCATATCATTTCAAAAATATAATTATTCATATCAAAGTGAGATGGTGAATTATAACATCCGAATGATAGCACTGAATCCCAATGTAAATTAAATAGGTTTAAAATAATACCAACAAACATGTCCCTACTCATCAACTTTATATTGACGGTCCATGACTATACGTTTGAGACTTATGATATCGCGCATGCTCGCTGGTAATCATCTAGTTCAAATTAAACTTGATGCCTAAAAGGCAAATTACATAACATATTAAAGATAAATTTGAAGTTTCTTGTTGGGATAACTCATCTTCAAACCTTCACTTTGAAGATTTTTTTCTTGGAGATGCTTTTAATATGGTTCTTCTTATCTACGGATGGGCATAAAATCCAGAATATGAAATCCGAATCGAAATCAAACCGAAAAACCCGATCTGTACCCGGTCCAAAATGTAAAAAATATCTGAATAGATCTTGTAAGATGTTACAAAACATATCAGAACCTGAAGTGTTATTAACCGAACAGAACAGATAACCCAAAAAAAACAAAAGAAATCGAAAAAAAAATCTAAAAAAACTGATTTGAATGTCCAAATTAATATATAATATAAATATATGGAAATTTAATATATATTTCAAATATTTATTTTGATATGATATCTAAAAATTACTATTCAAAATTTAAATAAGTATATTAAATACTAAATTATATATAAATAAGTATATATTTTTATGTTTTGCTTTTAAATTTTAAATTTTACTTCAGGTATATCCGAACCAATCCGATATAACCCAAATTCCAACGATATATAATTATTTTATGGGTTCTAGGATGTGATACAAAATTGACTTGAAACCTATGTGTTCCGTACTTGCAATCTACTAGAATAGTATCTAAGAAGTGTTATAAAATAGAACAGAAATCCGAAAAACTTGATCGAAACGTCAACGAGGACCCCAGTTCATTCTTATCTATTTGGAGTATTGAACGCATGAGTCAAAGCTAACCAAGTCTTCTCAAGTTAGACCGCTTTATGCATGTAAAAACCTAAATATATGTTTTCGAAAACAGAAAATTGCATATACTTTGTGTCTACCCGCGTATGCAAAAATCAGTTAAACCGTCGACTGGTTAGCCATCCGGTCCCGGTCTTAAAAATATTTCCTAAACTATTCTTTCGTCTTGAAGAATTTTAATTATAAAGTTTTTGCATTTTGCACTTAACAAAAAAAAAAGTTTTTTGCGTTAATAAAAAATTCATAGTATTTATCCTTGTTCTAAAACTCGACAGCCTAATTAATTCATCGGACGTAAGATTGCTAATGAACGTGACAATTTTGTTAATTTGATTGAAAATATAGTAACCCGCGTAATTTAATTAATTATTCATCAAAAGTTTAATTAATTAAACCCGTCTATCCCAAAAGAGTTAATTCTTCGATTTATATCTAAATTTAAAAATAATCCATCTATTTTAATAGATTAATATAATGTTTAGATAACCCAATTAGAAAAAGTAATAGTTATTTTCAATATTATACTATATATAAAATATTATATTTATACATAAAATATACTATACATAATAGTGGTGTATAGTAGGCGTGGGCATAATAACCGATATCCGAACCCGAACCCGAACCCGATCCGAAGTAAGTGGTTCGGTTCGGGTTCGGATAGTGTCAAATACCCGATCGGTTTTCATTCTTCTAATTTTCGGATAACCGAACCCGATCGGTTATTATCCGATACCCGAACCCACCCGAACGTAACCGAAAGTATATTGTCCTTACCTAGGCCTTACCTTTTATAATATTCCCTTTCCCCGAAATCAAGTCTGCAATCTTCGCAATATTCAGAAACGTTTAGTATTCCCCAAAATATAGATTGTCAGATCCTTTAACATATTCTTAAGTAACTAAGATTAAATATTTTAGTTAATAAACTGGAAAACCTAAAGACTCTTCCCTGTTCATCTTCTTACTCTGCTACATCGATAAAACCATCAGAGGTGACTAATTTTCAATTACTTTTGTTTGACTGATTTTGTTTTTATATTATTTCTTTAATGATTAAAAATTTGATTATGTTTGTACGAAGCTTAGAAATCAGTACAATCTTTGTTTGTATTAGCAACTTTTTTCTCGCCATCACATGGTGATGGCCACTTACCTTTCTTGTTTTGATCTGTGTATATATATATATATAATCCTTGTTTTTATTTGCCATAAAACTAAAGCATTCACTTGACCCGTATGATATTATTCACGTTTGCAACATTTTTTAATTTTTTGTAGCCTTTAACAGATTATGACTTAGCAAGTGGAGATCTTAATTTCTTTGTGTTTTAATATTAACAGATGGGTTCATCATCATCTCCCTTTCAAGATAACATAAGCTTACATGGAGATGAAGATGAAAATGAGTTCATGTCTCAAGATACTGATCATAGAGGGAAAAGGAAGCAGTCTGATTAGTGAAGCAAAAGCAAGTAGAGCCAAACGTGTACTTCCTACAAGGTCAGAAGTGTGGAGTCATTTCAAAAGACTACAAGACAATAGAGACAAATGCATGTGCAATTACTGTATGAAGCATTTTGCATGTCCAACAAAGTCTGGAACAACAAACTTGCGTACTCATCTTCAGAGTTGTAAGCAGTACAAGGCATGGGAAGATAGTCAAAAACATGGGCAAAGCCAGCATGTCATAAATA
The DNA here is from genome assembly GCA_905132885.1 of Moricandia moricandioides. Classification (NCBI taxonomy): domain Eukaryota; kingdom Viridiplantae; phylum Streptophyta; class Magnoliopsida; order Brassicales; family Brassicaceae; genus Moricandia; species Moricandia moricandioides. The sequence continues at coordinate 8,038 of CAJHQQ010002285.1, forward strand.
AAGAAGGTGGTCTGAAGAGTGCCAAAGTTCCAGAGGCTGTTTTTTGGGAAGCAACAAATGAATTGATTGTACTTTCAGAGTTGCCACTCTCTTTTAGAGAGAGTGTAGGATGGAAACACTTCTGTGATAAGGTAAGGAATTACTAAAAAAATTGTAATGCATTTTTTATTCAGTTTACAAGTAATATATATATGTAATTTGTGTTTAGATGAACTTGGATGACCCTCAATCACGAAGGACAGTGACAAGAAAAATTGTGAAAATGTATATTAAGAAAAAGACTGCTCTTAAACAATGGTTTAAATCTAATAAGCAAAGAGTGTCATTGACCACAGACATTTGGACATCAAAAGTAAAAGGTAATGTTTCTCAGTCACCAAAACAATGATTATTATATGTTTTTAATTTTTATTAATGGTTTTGCAGGTTGTAGTTATATGGTTATTACAGCCCATTACATCGATGCTTATTGGCGCTTAAAGAAACTGATCATCGGGTTCAAGTATGTCACCGATCACAAAGCTAAAACCATCTCATCTACCCTTTTAGAATGTCTAGCTGAGTGGGGAATAGAAAAGGTTTTTTGTGTGACAGTCGACAATGCTACAGCCAACAGCAATGGTTTGATGCATTTTGAACATCATTTCTCTCTTCTCTCGGACGAAGCATTGGTCATGAAAGGGGAGTTTATGCATTTGAGGTGTGCTGGTCACATAATTAATTTGATTGTGCAGAAGTTGAAGCAGAAGATAAGCTTCAGAGAGGTTTGTATATTTACTATTTTGTGCTTTATTTTCCTTTGTTATATAAGTTAACAACCTTTTTATTGTTTTAATAAAATTTTGCAGAGTATGAACCTGCTACACATCATGATGAATAAAAAGACAAAGCAAATTATTGCTCGCGTTTGAAGGTATTACAAAAGTTACATAAATTTGTTACTAACTTGTGCTTATTGTTCACTTTTATAACTCGAATCTGTTTTTTTTTTAATTACAGTGTGATGGATACTACCTATGATTGGAATTGGAAGTAGAAATTCTTTTAGATTGTTTGGGTTTCTAGGAAATCTATTGATGTTTTTCACTATGTTTTTTGGACGAATTATTGTTGTTTTGTTCCTATTTTTATGTGTGTTTTAGACTTTATATTATCAGGAATGATTTGAAGACAAAACAGAATATGCATTTCATTTTTTTTTATGTTTGGAGTTTGGATAAATCCGAAATTACCCGAACCCGAAGTGAAAATACCCGAACCCGATCCGAAATGAGAAAATACCCGAACGGGTTTTATACTCCTATACCGAAATACCCGAATATCCGAAATACCCGATCCGAACCCGAATAGTTAACCGAACGCCCAGGCCTAGTGTATAGTGTCTACAGTTATTGTATGATACATAAAATATATAAAATTTACTTCTCTAGTATTCACAGATTTTTTTCCGCTTTTCTAATAACTCGGATCGGATCACACAATGCTCCTAGCCAGTCTTTTAACAATGGTATTTATGCATAATCACACGGTAACAAATGGTAATTGTGTTCTATCCGTGGACTGCACCTCCCTTTGGGAATTAGTCTGAACCTTTCCATGGGCCTGAGATACCCCCAGGTTAATCAAAAAAAAAAAAAACAAATGGTAATTGTGAAGAGGGACTAGTGAAAACTGAAAAGACCATGAGGGTTTTATTTATAATGTTGCTTACCAACTTCTTAAAATACATCAGAACATGATATAACATGATAAACACAAAGATCAAGAGACATCTTATGATGTTTCCTATATAATTTGTTAAGTTACATCTTCAAAGTTTCAACCCTGGTGTGGTTGGATCAGTCAACTCCACCGTCCAACCCTTCTTGTCCTTGACCCGATCCATCTGGATATCCATTAACATCGCAAAGAGCTTCGCAGCCAATGTTTCATCTCCTGTTTTGAATCCGGTTCTGTACATGGCCCAATTCTTTAGTAAGACAAGATATATACATACTCGAGTTGTGGTATAGTATTGTGTACATATTTGTTGAGAAGAAAGGGAGAAAAAAATTACTTTATGTCCTTGAAAGTTACTGATGCAATAGTTGTCACAATTGCAGCAGTGCCAGTGCAGAAAACTTCTTCCGCATCAAGAAGATCATCAACGGGAACAACACGTTCCTCAACCTATTAGAATGATGAGGATCTTATATATAATTTAATATTATTCACAATCTTTGATTAAATATGTATTGAAATATTCAAACCTTGTAGCCCAAATCACGGGTTAATTCGATGATACTTTTTCGTGTGACTCCGGGCAATATAGTCCCTGAAAGTTCTGGAGTCGACACAACATTTCCCTACAAGACAATGTTATACTCACATCAACTTTATAATACTCGTTAAAATCATGATAAAACGTCTATATATATGACTAGTTTTTCTAATTACCTTGACAATGAAAACGTTAGAAGCGAAAAGCTCTTCGACGTTTTTGCCAGTTGCAGCATCCAAAAACAAAACATCAGAGAATCCTTGTTCTTTGGCCTCTGCTAATGTTATCCAAACCTTCGACAATAAAAATCTCCATAACATTATTAATTCACATTCTCAACAGAAAACATTATTAATTGTTTAGAAAATATAGAAGACAGCTAATTTAATATTAAATTTTTTATGTATGAGACCAAACTCGTTAGCTCAACCGAAAAAAAAGAAAGAACATAAATAAAGCTTAGAAGTAACATAATCAAATGAAGCTCGAGACAAAACTAATATTACATGTATAGTTTTATACTGATGGGGGATTACATAATTCAGCTAGTATTTTCTTAGTATTCAAGGAAAAATATTAGATGTATTTATCTTTTCTTTCAAACTTACAGGAGAGTAGTTTGTGATACTCTTCACACCACCGGTTCCACTTGGGAAAGCACGACGAAACTTATCTTCAATTTTCAGGTTCAACCCCATGTTATCCTATACCCAAAAAAAATAGTTAGAAAAAATTGTATATAGTTTAGTATGAAGAAAAATGATGTCAAGAAGAACACAATCTCACCTTGTGAAAACGACCAACGGGACATGCAAACACTGTGAAAGTGTACTCGGGAACAGGAAGTGAGCCAAGTATAGGACCACTCCCAAACAAGATAGGTCTGATATACAATGTTCCTTTCCCCGGAGGAGGAATCTATATATACCAAATTAAAAAAAAAAGAATATATTACATATTTCAAAAATACATTCATTTATAAAGGTTTATTACCATGTTTAATGGCATATAATTAAAAGATACATATACACATCTTGTTTTGTGGGTGTGCAACAATTCTTAAACACATAAAACACTATTATATTTTAATAAAATTACGCATTACAATACCCATTTTTATTTTTTAAAAAAGAAAATACAGAACAAAGTTTCCTTATTTTTGAGAAATTTCATTAGAAAAAATAATTAGTCTATTTTCATTATAAATTTAGGATAATTTTTAAAATAATCATTCATTAATGATAAATTTGAAAAGTGGTAACAAAATTGTGGAAGAAATGAAATTTCACACAAAAAAGCTTTAACATACCCATTTCTTATTCGCAATAACAACTTGTTTGACAGCGGATACGAACTGGTGGACGGAGGGATAAGGCATACAAAGTCTGTGAGCTCCCGATTGAAGGCGGAGAGCGTTTTGGTCTGGTCGGAATAGCATAATCCGGCCATCTTCTGTCCTGTAAGCCTTAAGCCCTTCATATAAACCCTATTCATTCCCAAACCACAAAATATTTCATATTATTTTCCATGCACATCACTCATCTTTTTCATGTTTCATAAAGATTTAAATAAATTTCACTTGTACATTTGTATGGGCAGTCAAGCTATTCATTTCGTTCTACATATTTGTCCATGTGTTGTTTAATTTAACATGTTTTAGTCTAATTATTTGATCAAACAATTACTTGAGAATTGTTTATTATGCATAGAGATCTTAAAAAACTACACAAATACGTACTAGGTCACAATAGATTGATATGAAAATCATTATATCAACACTTTCAAACGAATTCGTTTGATTTTTGTAGACTATATTGTATGATCTTTTTAAAATTCTTGTCTAGTTAAAAGCTAAAATATACATGTAGTGCAAAAACAATATTAATTTTATACGAGAGGGTGGTTGTATATATGTTCTGATAATAATTTTTCTTTATTAACTGATCTATATTGATTAATAGCAAACCTGGCCATAATTAATAACTGCAGAGCAAGGGCTGATCTGTAAATCAGTGTAAGGAACAATACTTCCTTCTTGGAAACTCTCTCCATGCTTGCACTTTGCAACATACATGTTGTCCGTACGATAAAACCCGAATCCTAATTCTTCCCACTTCACATTTGCGGATTTCTCATCCGAGACACTGTAAGGAAAAATAATTATCATCAATATATCATAATATCATATGATCAGATTTACATAAGCTAATGCGAGACTATTATAATGTTTTCTTAATACATATAACTTTTTTTTTGCATATTTTTATAACCTTGTAGGAAGAGGTTGCGCCGTAGGAGCCATGGATTTGCTGTTTGGGATGAGTTGCTTTTGTGTATGAAACATGAGTTGTCTGTCTGTAAAGCTTTAGACGGCTTCTCTTTATATATACGTTTATAAATGTTGTTTTCTTAAATTAAAATTAAACTTAAGGAATATAATACTCCCTTTTTTTTTCATATTAAGTGTCATTTTAGTTTTGTGCACACGGATTAAGAAAACAATTAATTTTGCATATTTTCTATATAAAAACACAATTAACTATACACCTAACTATATTTCAACCAATAAAAAAAAATTACATCGAAAGTCGAAAATAACACTTATTTTGTAACAATCATTTTTATAACGACACTTAATATGCGGAAGGAGTAGGATCTTTTTTATTCATTTTTCCAAAGAATTGACTTTTTTTCTTGAGTGACGTGAATCGAAAACAAAATAAAAATAATTGTCACAAAATTAATAGGTTATACTATACCTCTGTTTTAGATAGATACTAAAAAATTCTAAAAGTTAATTAAGAAAATACATTTTTGCATTATCTTTTATATTTTTATACATTTTATTAGGTAAAATGATAAACTTCTAAATTTAATATATATATATATATATATTATATTTCTACTGTTTAAAACTGTCGGAAATAGGTAATCATATAAAACTATATATTTATATCAAAAGTTATTATGTTTTTAATATGTGTGAAAACTTTAAAACATATTTTTAAAAATAAAGTATCATTTTGTTTTGTTGATAACTCAACAAGCAAATGTTTTCTTGACGATTTTGTAAGATTATTATTGACGCAAACTATGTTAGTAACTAAGAGCATAAACAACTCTAAGAACCTCTGAAGGGTTTTTAGGTTTTTCTTTTTCTTTAAAAGAAAAATAAAAAAAAATAAAAATAGATCAATTACGGGCCGTCACGTGTTAGTAGGGTCCGCGAACGATGCAAGAATCCAACTAAAAACACCTTCTTAATTATGAGATTTACAAGATGATTCTTAAAGAATTTAGCGGGTTCTACCTGCTAAGAACCCTTTAAGAATCCCCTATTGCACATGCTCTAAGAGCATCTCTAATTTATTTGCTATTTTTACTTTTGAATAGAAAAATTCTAAAATAGAGATGAGATATGTTTTTTTTTTTTTAAGATTAGAGATGAGATATGTTTCAATGTATTTTCATATAAAAACAATTTTTAAATATAAAGTAAAAAATAGAAAAAATGTTTTTTCTTCTTCTATTTATAGAAGAAGAAATATTTTTTATTATAAAGAAAAAATAGAAGTGTGTCACAATGATATCACTTTTAAATGATATTATAGAAATAGAAATAGTTTGGAGATATTTTAGTAAGCTATAACTTTTGGTCGGTTCTTTCACCAACGCCAATGAAAAAAAAAGAAAGAGAACCGGAACTCTAGTTAGATCACAGAATAACCACCACGTGGAGAAAACAGCCGCTTCTCGTCACGTGGAGAAAACTGTAAGGTTTTAAATTTACTTAACTATTTTGAGGATATTTCTGAGAAAAGGTCATGTTATAAATGTGAATGTGTTCTTAGTTAGGTGGAGGTTAATTGGGTAGGAGGGTAGGTCAATTAATGTGTATTAGTGAAGGATAAAACTTTCATCTGTAAATAATTTTCTAAATGATTGGAACAAAATATATTTGAACTTTATTTAGAGAATTATTGCAGCCACACAAGAGGTGCAGAACATAAGAAGCATATTCTTTGAAATACCTACATCAGTTTTGTTCTTCCGAACTTGTGTATGATATATCAATCACGTATATTGCGTAGATCAGGCAAATGAGTTTCCTAACGTTGCAATTTTCTATATCAAGAAAAGCTGGATATACATTTAAAAAAAAATACAGATCTACGTACTTATCTCTTCCATGCGGCATGCGTCCATCTCTCTTAGAGGATATTGTGTTGGTTTGTTTCCTATCAGTGTATTTGTTCGTGTGTTCAAATTCTAGTTTTAAGTTTTGATTCTATCATCTTGAGTCTTGAACAATTTAGTAAAAAAAAAGTTTAAAGAAGAGAAAAAGAAATTGATGCGTATTAATCCATAAGTAAAAGATCATTTATAGGATTATAATAGCTTAATAGGATTATAATAGCTTAAGAATCAACTAGAACTTCGGAAACAAATAGATTTGACAATCAAGTAAATTTAAAACTTTTTTTAATAGACATCACATAATATTCATAACACTTCCTCTTAATGCTTATTACACCAAAATACTTTCAAAACGCCGTAGATGATGTCTTGTTGAAATTCTTATAACCAGAAAACTCCAATGGAAACATTCATGGTTAAGAGATAAAAGAGTTCAGTTCGTAATGACTTTCCCTCATGTGTACATACGTTAAGATATTTGAGATGATGCAATTCGATAAGGTGAACTTCTTTCTTAAAAGTAGCATTGGGTAACACCTTAGTAAATAAGCCAGCAAAATTGAACAAACTAACATTGCCACTCTTTGAGTGTTTGAGTCTTGTATGATTTGATCATTTTCTTGGATTCTCTTTATCTCAAAATTTATAGAATAATGAGAGACTTTCATCTCCCAAACTATAATATTTCTCCTTGAATGTCTATCATATATATGTTTTTTGTTGCCTCGTTAAAACTTTGCACGAAAAAATTCAATGGGATAAAAACTATGATAAGGAAAAAATAGAACTAGTCACGAATATAAAATTCTTCCCTTAGAAGCAATATTTTCAAGATATGTATTCCACTCAAATATTTCTCGTTAAGAAATAAACAACAATTTCTTAGTCTATTTAAATTTTAAACTAAATATCTTTACATACACATGTCTAATCATTTACGAACTATTTAGTTCTTATTATAAAATTACTTTTATGAATTTCTTTATTGTCAAATGAAATCACATCTTTCCATCACAAAGAAAATTAATAACTTTGCTCAAATAACATTTTAAACATGGACCTTCTCAGCTGGAAAAAGCTAATGACAATAAAGGAAGAGATCCAGAAAAATATATTTAACTTCATCACCTTATAGCTGCCTGTTTGTACATTTAACATAATAAACAATACCATCCATTAGATTTCCCTAGGCCCTTATAAACAATCTCATAAATTGAAACTTTCTCAAACTTTTCTCAAGTTGCCACTCAAGTGCATGCTTTCATCTGTTTCCATTTGTCATTTTGGACATTGGAAGTTTGGAACAACTAGACCGAGAGATACATCAAAAGGCTTTAGGTCTGAATCTTTGACTAGAACCAATCTAGTCTTATTACCTAAGATAAATGTTTGAACACAAAAGCTAATACAAGAGGCATCCATTTTGTTGTTCTCTTATTCTACATGGCAATCTGGCGAATGGAGTGGCACCAACGGTCGTATGCTGGGGTAAGATCGGGCCACTCGGAGGCCGATACTGAGAAATCTTGGAGCCAATTTGTGAGCAATATTTCTTGATCCAATGCAGGCAATGTCGAGATAGCTTTGTCTATGGCTCGTTCCACCTCAACCCTCTCGTAGCCTGTCAGCACAGGAAACGCTAGCCCGTTCCTAGCATGGCTAAACAAAGGTAGCCAGTTTGCAAGCAGCCTGAACTTCACTTGTCCTGGAACTTGTGTGCTGTCTCGTGCTAACTCTCCAATTAAGACCGCTGCAAAACATTAGATACTAGTAAACATCTGACCATGCATGTAGAAAGGATCTCAGTGTTGGAATCTAAATTCTATACGTCTTTTGAACGGTGTGAAATGTTGAATTAATGAGAAAAAATATGGTAAAACATTTTTTGGTCACTAAATAAAAAAGCATGCGAAAAATGAAATGAATTTTTTTCTAAAACAATATAATGGAACTTGACCAAATAAAAAAACAAAAATTGAACTGAATTTTATTACACACTAAACTGAACGGGAAAATATCTCTAATAGATTGTTTAAAATTTTTGGCACAAAAATAGACTGAAAAGACCAAATAGATTTTTTATTTAAAAATTTAATATTTTTTTTAATTTTAAACTTCGTTTTCAAAATATCACTATATGATTCTAAATTATATTAGTTAATCCAAACGGTACAAATGTATATTTACATTTTTTAATAAAATATATTTAAATCATTTTTTTCTTGAAATCTATTTTGGCTATAAAACTTTTTTAGGTCTATCTTAAGATATTCTTCAAACTTAATTGTTGTTTATTTCTAGGTTAACTGAAACCAAACTCAGTACCATCAAAACAAATAAACCAAGTCTAAATAGATAGTTAATGCCATTACTTACCTGAAATCTTGACCATAAGGCCTTGAACCCTAGGAGCTGCCGTGAGAGACAAGGAAGCTAAACCAGAAGCATAGCTCCACCGTCTTATCCCTTCTTCCACCGCACCATAACGCCTAAGCTTCTCCGTCATCCACAACAGCTCCTCCGCCAGCTTCTCAACAGCCAACTCAACCTCATTCTCCTGAGAACCACCGCCTCTCACCATCGCAGACTCCCTCCTCTTACTCTGAGATAACAAGTTACCGGCCATATCCGCCAAGGACCTGGCCGCGTTGATTGCTGTTGTCAGCCCTCTAACGGAGGAGGCAACATAGCCTCCTAACGGGAGGGCGCTAACGAGACGCAGAGGCAGACCACCGAAGGGCTCGTCTGCGGTTCGTGAGCGTTTCAAGGAGTCCTGCAAACGAGCAGTGGTGCGTGCGAAGGAGGACGCAAGGGCCGTTCTGTTGACGTCGAGTAGCTCCACGTTGCAGCTCTGGGCGTTGTCTTCCATGATCTTCTCAGCCATTCCCATGGTGAAATGGTATTTTCTGGAGGTTACTGGAATCTCGTTCATTAGCGCTAGTACCTACTCCAAGACACATATTTTGATGTATAAAATGGCATATCAAAGGGATACACAAGACCATAGTCTATTAGATGATGTTTTACATGAATGTACACATATTAAGAAATATATTTGCTTTTGTCTAAAATAACATCAAAATATAATTGAAATATAATTTCTTTGATTATAAATGTAAATATTAAAAAAGTAATTAGTTACACAGTTATTGATAAGGATAGTAGTTAGATATATGAAAACATCATCTATTATGAAACATATACTCCCTCTGTTTCATAAAAATCTATGTTTTAGAATTTTACGCATATTAATCAAACATATAAATTTGAATTATCAATGCATAATTTTCTATAACTTACTATTTCCCATAACTTTTAGCCAATAGAATTTTAATAACTTCATAAAACTTGATAATTTATCATTAATTACTGCATTGAAAATGTAAAAAATACAACATTTTGAAATAATATTTTTTGCTAGAATATGGATTTTTTAGGAACGGAATGACTATCTATTATGAAACATATGAAACAACAAAAATCATTTAAAACATCAACACAGAAAATATATGTTTTCTAGTGGATAGTAAGAATCCCTATGATCAAACTCAGAAGAGCTCGTTGCAAACATTTCTAATGAATATTTATGATAATTACTTGAGTAGTCTTGATCAAACTAATTAAAAGTACAAATCACCGCTTAAGATTTGTCTTATCCAGTATATGATTCACCCACTTGCCTCTTTGTTTTCATGTATGACGTGGCGCTATGCATGTTGCTCACGTCGAAATTGTATATAAAATGTCCACGCTAGGCGCCTCGTGGAGTGTCCAAAAATAGAAAGCTTAAAAATCATATTATAAGATATAGATTGAGAAATATTCTATTTCAATCAAAGATAGGGTTATGCAAACAATAGCACACAGATCTACGTACGCATATTATGACCGGCTTGGCTTAATTGGACCCAGGCAAACAAAGTAATTTTTGTTAACCAAATACAACTAAAAACATTAAATGTAAAAAAAAATATTAATCAAACATGAATAAAACGTTAGTGTTAATCGACAACAATAATGAGAGGTCCCAAAGTATCACTTACGTGACAAAGTGCTCTACCGAGAGAGTTAACGGAAGGAACATCAACGCCGTCACCGACCATCGTACTTAAATCCGCCGACCCTGTATACTTCACCAACGCCGTTGATGACATCGACGATGAAGAGGGAGCCGAGACCGGTACCAACGCGTTCTCCGCCACCGCGGTAAGAAGACCCGAAGCGAAACTGAAGGGATGAAGAGAATAAAAGCATGATTAATACGGATCTATTAAGATGAGATTCTTAGATACGTCTTTTAGTTTCTTTATTAAAAAAAGGGAAAATTCCATAAAAATACCCCAACTAAATTTCGTTAAGCTTTTTAATACCTAAACTTTTTCGATACCCAGTTTAATACCTCAACTAATTATTTTGTTCATTTTAATATACTAACTTTTAAAACTATGCTCATTTTAATACCCAAACTTTATTTATTTTAATTAAAAATACTACAAAGTTTCAAACAAAATTTTAAAAAAATACAAAATCTAAGAGAAAATATGTAAATTTTCTAATTTTATTTTTAATATTTAGGAAATAAGGTAAATAAATTATCAGAATTTTTTTAATTTTTATAAAATTAAACTTGAATGTCAAAAAAATGAATTTATTTTCTATTTCAGAAAACAAACTAAATTCAATATTTTAAAATTTAAAATTATATTACGAAATTTAATATTATACAAAATTTAGTTACTTTTATTTTTCAAACAAGCAATAAAATTAGAATTTTTTAGAGTATTTTTGTAATTTTTTAAGATTTTCTAAGTTTCATTTGAAATTTATTAGTATTTTAACTAAAATAAATAAATTCTGGGTAGTAAAATGGGCATAGTTTAAAAGTTTGTATATTAAAATGAGCAAAATAATTAGTTGAGGTATTAAACTGTGTAGCGAAAAAATTGGGGTATTAAAAAGCTTAATGAAATTTAGTTAGGGTATTTTTATGGAATTTTCCCTTAAAAAAATTAAAAGACGTATCTTATATCTATTACTCCCTCTGTTTCTAAAAGATACATGTTTTAGAAAAAAAGTTTGTTTCAAAAAGTTATATTTTTTACATTTTCAAGACATGAATTAATGATAAAATGCAAATTTCAAAGTGTTAATCAAAATATTATTGGTTAAAATTTATGGAAAATAGTAATTGTGAGAATTAAGATATTGGAAACTAAAATTTTAGATGTTTTATTAATATGTGTGAAAATTTTAAAACATTCATCTTTTAGAAACAGAGTGAATATTTAAAAAAGAAGATAATAATAAAAGAGAAATAACCCAAAGGGACAACTATGCCAACATGATAGACACGAACCTGAGTTGGTCCGAAGCCGACCACCGCCTAGAAGATAACTCTGGTGTGGAGGCGGTGGAGGCGACGGAAACGAGAGAACGAGCGGCGGTGTTGACGGTGGTCATGAAGATGGAGTTGAGAAGACCCGTCGTGGGACGGTTGTTTCTGTAAGTGTACTCCAAGTATTGTAGCTCCCTTGACGACGACATTTTATTCCTCTCTTACAAGAAAGTTAAAACTATAGTTCGACTAGTTATGGTTTGGATATTTCTTCTTTTCGAAGTATTTAAGATGAGATGCACCGCCTATATGATCCACGTATACGGGTGTGTAATTTCTCGTTGTCGTGTAAGCATTCGATGCATTGTGGGTTAAATCTTTGTCGCCATCTAGGTAAATGATAATATTTTTGGAAATTGGTAAATTCTATCAAGTGCGTAAAAAGTAATTATTGGAGTACTTAAGGTTGTTGGTTGATATGCACATTAAGACGGTCAATATATGAGTAAAAGGTCAATTTCAACTTCCACAAGTTTTATTGTCCACTTCAAAAAATTAAAGTTTTATTGTGATAGTTCAATTTTTTGTACTATTTAGGAGGGATTATTGAAAAATGAATTTGTGTTTTTGTGAATTTTAAAAATTGATAGATCTTAAAAAATTATGTGGATTGTGAAAAAATATATATACTTTGACTTATAAAATTTGTTCATAACGTTTCTAGATTGGTATAAATTTTTATATATTTGTATTATTCCTTTTCAATCATTCTTTTGTTAAATAAATATATAATTTATATCTTTCTAAATGATATATCATGATTATTTGTTTTCTTTTCAAAACATAATTTCATGTTAAAAATAAAATAATAGTGATGCATAAAAAATTATGTTAATAATGATAAGATGAATATTATATTAACAACTTTAACCGCATTATGTATGTTTAGTCATTCATATGTTTAGTTTTTATTAATTAAGGATAAAAAATATAAATATAATGAGAAAACAATATAAATATAATTATACATTCAAAAATGTAATAAGTATATAAAATGTAATGAATTATAGTTTTGGCATATAGTTTGGATTGAAGGTGTAATTTATTTTGAAAGTTGAGTCTTATGAGTGAAAAATAAATAGAGAACCAATAATTACGAAAAAGTAATTATTTTGTTTTCTATGTTTTTATCACATGAATTTTGAAAATATCATGAATATATAAGATATTTTGAAAGTTGAGTCTTATAAGTAAAAAAGAAATAAAATCCATCTTCCAAAAACACTAGATTTAGTTAGAATTAGAAAATCAATAATAACTAAACTTTTTGAATAACAAGAGATTTGAATAGATTTTGAAAATTCTTAAATCAATAACCATGGATTATATTAAAAATTTTGAAATCCATGAACCAATAACAATAGAATCTCAAAATTTTCAAAGTTCATGAGAATTCACTTAGCAATAACTAAACAATAATTTATTTTGGAAGTTGAATTTTATGAGTAAAAAAAATAAATAGAGAATCAATAATAACTAAACAATAATTATTTTGTTTTCTATAATTTTTATCACATGGATTTTGAATATATCATGAATATATAAGATATTTTGAAAGTTGAGTTTTGTGAGTAAAAAAGAATAAAATTCATCTACCAAAAACACTAGATTCAGTTAGAATTAGAAAATCAATAATAACTATTTTTTTTTAATAACAAAAGATTTGAACGGCTTTTGAAAATTCTGAAATCAATAACCATGGATTATATTAAGATTTTTGAAATCCATGAACCAATGACAATAGAATCTCATAATTTTCAAATTTTCAAAATTCATCCGAATTCACTTAGCAATAACCCTCTCCCTTAAACTATCAGACTAAAGCCACAATCAATTTTGATCGAAATGGTATTGGTCAACTATATTAAATCAAATGTCATATAAATATTTTTACTTGAGTCAGATGTCATATGTTCAGGTTTCATTGAGTCAGGTGTCATATATAATTTTTTTTGAAATTAACCCAAAAATAAAAATTTAAATAAAAACTGAGATATTTCAAACATTCAAGAAAACTTAAATAATTACAAAAAAATAAATACCTAAAACCTCAAAAATATATTTAAAAGCTCAAAAAACAAACTATAAATATTGAACATTCCAAAAACTAAAGATATATCTGAATCTAAAAAACAAAAAAAAAGATATGAAATACAAAATTATAATGTAACATCTTGAAAATATCTAATAATTTGTTGAATATTTAGGTATATGATCAGTTTTCAGATAAAAGGCAAAACTTAAAAGGTATCCAAAAAAATTAAAAATAAATTATATGAGTTAACATATGGTTATTTTAATCAAACAAGTACTAGAATAATTTAAAATATTTGTATTAATTATTTTTAGGTAGACATAGGTATTCTAGTACCCATTTAGGTTTGTATCGAGTATTTCGGATTTTCGGATACTTTAGTGTAAAAATTTAGAATCCATTCAGGTATTTTTATATATCGCGTCGAGTTTGGGTATATTTTGGGTCGGGTTCAGATACTTTATATTTTGAAAAAAACAAATTTTTCATTACTCAAGTTTTTTATACTTAAAAAATACAATTAACTTAATTGACGTTTTAAAATTTTAATAGGTTGAACGATTAATAGGTTTGGAAAAAAAATGAAAATAGAAAAACATTGATTCAGTTTTTGTTTTTGAGAATTTAAATGTAATTTTTGTTAATGCATGAAACAAAAAGCTTGACATGCATTTTAAGTGAATAGCAAACCACTTTATCTGCAACTATGTGTATGTTATATGATTTTGAGTCATGTACAACATTCGTATACCTAATTAACTCTAAATATTTTGAACAAAATGAGAGAAATAAAATAAAAATGTAGAGTTAAATATATATACATATATATACGTTTGGTTATCTTCGGATATCCGTTTGAATTCGGATATTACACATTTAGGTTCATATATCCAATTTATTATAATTTATATTCGATTATGTATTTTGCTATTTCTATTTGCATTTCGGTCCAAATTCTTTTCGGATCGGGGTGGGATTGAGATTCGGGTATCAAAATGTTCAACCCTCTCTCTAGGTGTAACCAACGGCTGATTTTAAAATATTTTTTTAGGTTTTTGGGTATATTTGATACCAAAGTAACTTTTTACTCGTTACAGCATTTTCATCCTGCATGGAGCCATTTGAATGTAGCCTTTTTATATCATTTACGGAATGGGCAGACTTTAGTTAAACTATTCAATATGTATCCTTTTGTCAACAAAAACTGTATGAATCAATATGTGAAAACAATCGTGTCCAAAAGTATATTCAGTTGAGAAACTAAAAACAATATCAAAGGTGCATCTAGATGGTCCATTTAGATGTTTTATCCAGATTGTTCATTTGGGTATGTTCGTTTATGTATTTCGTCTAAGCATTAAGATGAATCATCTGAATGCAATTATGTTCGTTTGTTTTTAATTTTTTGAACTTACATTTGCATCCAGATGCACTTGTTACTAAATTGATAAAAATATATATGTTTTACGGTTTTGGCAGAAAAAACGTTTTTTTTGGTTTTGACGGAAAAGTATATTTTACGGTTTTGACAAAAAAATTATTTTTTTACAGTTTTGGCGGAAAAATGCATTTTAGCAGGAAAACTGTATTTTGTAACTTTGTAACTTTGGTGAGAAAATGCGTTTTGGTGATTTTGACGAATAAATGTATTATCGTGGTTTTGGCGGAAAATTACGTTTTGTGG
Source organism: Moricandia moricandioides (assembly GCA_905132885.1). Classification (NCBI taxonomy): domain Eukaryota; kingdom Viridiplantae; phylum Streptophyta; class Magnoliopsida; order Brassicales; family Brassicaceae; genus Moricandia; species Moricandia moricandioides. Next base: position 23,609 of record CAJHQQ010002285.1, read on the forward strand.
TTTTGGTAGAAAATTATATTTTTTATGATTTTTGGAAAAAAATCATTTTTTACAGTTTTGACGAAAAAATATAATTTTCATAAAAATATGAAACCAAAATAATATGTAGTTTCATAGTATTAAATTTAAAAAGATCATTTTAAAATAAAAGATTATTCTTGTCATTTATCATTTTGGACTGAACTAGATGCATCCAGTGCACCATGAAAATTCACCCTTATTTGGGTGAGAATTTGAAATGAGTTTTCAAAAATGTAGTTGGATGATCCATCTGAATGTTGCATTTTAATTCACTAAACGAACATTGATATGCATTTTCACCTAGATGTGTGACCTCGTTGAGCAAACGAACAACACCATGCGGCTACCATTGTGGTGTTTCTTTTTCTTTGATTCTTCTCTTGTAAATGGTTGAGTTTTGTATATTTAGAAAAGAAGAATATCATAACATAAACTTACAAAAAAATTGTCATAAATAAATTTTATTAAAAAATATTAATATGTATTTATACTTTTTATATTAATTAATTTAGAATAAGAGTTTAGAAATATGAAGTGAAATTTTGGAGGTGAAATTTAAAATTAAAAAAATAAAAAAATAATAAAATCTCTAAAATAAAAAAAAACATTTTAATTTTTTTTTCTGATAAATTTTTTTAAAAAATCTATTCGAGAAATTTAGCTTTTAGGAAAATGAAGATTCAAGTTATCTTTTATTTAATCAATGAGGGCTGCTGAGTCCCAATTATAAATTGTTTTCCTCTTTTCGTAGTTTTAAGAATTACGAGGGATCACAAATGTATTTTTACCAGGAGACGCTCGTTTACCAGAGATCGCGTTTGAGTAAAAACCAAAACGTGAAAGTGGCGATTCGCGTTTGAAGCGGCGGAGATCGATCTGCGATTAGCGTTGAGATATTTTTGTGGAACTCTAACCTCTCATTCATCTCCTCCGCTTCCTCTTACGTAACCCTAACGGAGTCGGAGAATCTCCGGTGGATCTAATCCTCGATTCGATTTTCCGATTCCAGAAAATCGCAATTGAAATCGAACGATTATGGATTTGGATCAATGGATATCGAAGGTGAAAGACGGTGAGCATCTCTCCGAGGAAGAGCTTCAGCTTCTCTGCGAATACGTACGCCCCCAATCTTCTTCTTCTTCCTTTGGATTTAGGGTTCAATCAATGTTGTAATGTTTGCAGGTGAAAGAGATTTTGATTGAGGAGTCAAACGTGCAGCCTGTCAACAGTCCAGTCACTGTATGTGGTGACATCCATGGCCAGTTTCATGATCTTATGAAGCTTTTTCAGACCGGTGGTCATGTTCCCGACACTAACTACATATTCATGGTCTTCACTATTCTTTTTTTTTTTAATTTCACAAAATAGTATATGAACACATAATGATCTTGTTGTGGCAGGGGGACTTTGTGGATAGAGGATACAACAGCCTTGAAGTCTTTACTATTCTTTTGCTTCTTAAAGCTAGGTAAAGACGTGTTTGTGCTTAATCTAATGTACTTGTCTCTCTTAAGCAATTTATTTTTTCCAATTATTAATCTTTCTTTGGAAGAGATTGGCTCATCTCCAATGTAAAACTTCATTTTTTTCTTTTAAAATGGAGTAAAATGAAGTATAAAGTAAAAATACTCTAACCCTACTCCATTCCTCACTCCATAATGGAGTAATGAACAAAAAAAAAAGATATTACTCCATTTATGAAGTAAACTCTATTGTGGAGTAGGGTTGGAGTGTTTTCAACTCTATACTCTATTTTACTTCATTTTAGAGTAAAAAATTGAGTTAGGTTAGAGATGCCCTAACGCTGCACTTCAAAATTGGTTGAAATGAGCAAGCTATTGCTTCTCAAGCGTCTTATGTTTACCTTTTGTTAGGTTTTGGAAGGATACCAAGTGTTTTTTTTTCGTGTGTTCTTTCACTATGTATACACACATGAGTTTACTTGAGAATGCTATATAATGTGTAGGTTCCTTGCTGTTTTGGAAGTTTATCTTGTCCATTTGAGGCATTAAGTTGTTTTTGTTGTATTGTAATATATGTAGACATCCAGCCAATATTACACTTTTGCGTGGAAATCATGAAAGTAGACAGCTCACGCAGGTATGCATTATTCTGCTCCACTTTATATCTATTATTGTAATTTGATTATCTTCTCGTTTTCATAGCAGGTTTTTGAAAAGTTATGATTCTGGTTTTACTTTCATTTTACACTTTTAGCGATGTGTTTTGTGCCGCTAAAGAACATTTACTATGCCATTTATAGTATTAACATTCTCATTCCAATTTTATATATTTTCAGGTATATGGTTTCTATGACGAATGCCAAAGGAAGTATGGTAACGCTAATGCATGGCGATATTGCACAGATGTTTTTGACTTTCTTACCCTATCTGCTATTATAGATAGCACAGTAAGTAATTTCTTCAGCAACTTGGCATTATCGATGAGAACGCATATGTTTGCTGTATCCTGTTGCTCAGATATGGTGTTTTTATGTCAAGGTTCTATGTGTTCATGGTGGCCTTTCCCCGGATGTCCGGACAATTGATCAGGTTAAACTCTACTTCTATTGCTTTTGGATAAGTTTGTTTATGGCTCAGCATGTTATTAAGGCCATCCACTCACTTTAGATCTTATTGTGGGCTCCAGATAAGACTGGTCGATCGAAATTGTGAAATTCCCCATGAAGGGCCCTTTTGTGATCTTATGTGGAGCGATCCTGAAGATATTGAAACATGGGCTGTTAGTCCACGTGGAGCTGGTTGGCTTTTCGGATCGAGGGTTACCACTGAGGTGTGTTTCCCTTCTTCAGTACTGTGACTTATAAACCGATTTCATGTGTCTGATATTTGGTTTTGGCTTCTTGTGCAGTTCAATCACATCAACAAGCTTGATCTAGTATGCCGTGCACACCAGCTGGTACAAGAAGGTCTCAAGTACATGTTCCAAGATAAGGGCCTTGTAACTGTGAGTGTTCTGGCTTCTTATGACTTGGCCTTTTTAAGCTGGATAATTGTAAGTATTGCCCTGCCTAATGATTTGTGTGTGTGTTTTCTTCTTCTTTCGTGTGAAGGTATGGTCTGCACCTAATTACTGCTACCGTTGTGGCAATGTCGCTTCTATATTGATTTTCGATGAAAACATGGTGAGACATATCTTTATGTCTTTCATATTGAATAGTCTAGTCTTCTCTAGTCAGGCATGGTATCTCTCAACAAGAGGGGATCTATTCTACCAGAACAAGTACACATTTCTTGATTGGGTATCTGCTTTTTAAAGTAAAGGTTTAAGGAGAACTATAGAAAGAAAGTTAGATAAGTAAGCAGTGTGTGTGTTTTGCCATGGATTATAGGTAATAACAGCGTTATATCGTGATTCATTATTGTCAATGGTTTAATGATGAAATCTATGTGAATGTTTGTTTAAACAGGAAAGGGATGTGAAGTTCTTCAACGAGACAGAAGAGAACAATCAAATGAGAGGGCCAAGGACGGGAGTTCCGTATTTCCTGTGATGAAACTATTTATATTTGCCCCCTTCTTCCATTGCTGTGATGATGATGATGAAGCCATTGCTAGCTACCATTGACAATATGTTCAGTCTCAAAAGGTTATGTGTAGATATAATATTATCTAATGATGGGTTTCACACTTACTTCCATTGTTTTTGTCCACTAGGTAAACATTTTTCCTTTGTGAGATTCAAAAGTAAACACTTTGATGATAGTTTTAAGTAGTTTTGAGTCTACTCTGTTTCTCTCTGCTTTTTTTCGCTTTCGTTTGTTGAGACCCCCAATAACTGTTTCCTCTGCTTTTTTGTTGTTGTGAAGATTGACATTAGTTTGAAAATAGTTAAAACATGGTTACAATTTGGCTGTTATCGCAATATATACTCGTTGTGTTGGGCACATTTATCCCGAACCATTTGGCTGGGCACATTTATCCCGAACCAAAAATAAAGTTCTGTTTGGGTTTAGGGTATATAACTGATCTTATATTTTTAGAAGCCAAAAACCGAAATCAAAAGGATTTGACCATGTTCCAAAAAACGATAGCTGGTAACTAGGCGTAATAGCGACTGACAGATTATTCGGTATCTAACCGTCTAAGCGAGGCCTATATGCTAAAGAATTATTAATTTATTATAGATTATTTATATGAAATATTTTAGTTTTTAAATAAAATATAAAATATTGTGATAAATTATCAAAATTAAATATGTAAAACAAAAGAAATTAGAGAAATTTTTGGATCGATATTAATATTATTGCTTAAATTAACATATTTAGATTAATTATATCAATTTAAATTAATTTTAACCGATTTCGAATAGTTTAAATCGATTTGAATCGTATAAATTGAATTTTAGAAAAGTTATTTCGGATATGACCAAGTTGCTGCATAAGCAAAGGCTTAAACACTGTCTAAACCATTTTTAGAACCCTAGAATTTGATGCTAATATATGATTATCTGAGCGGATCTTATATCTCTAACACTTAACACCATCTCCTTCGGTTGTAAATTGCAAAGGTCACTGTCCTTAAGTTGTAAATTGCAGAGGTCACTGAATTGTTAATCTGAAAGAGTTTGAACTAATTAAACATATTTTTGTATAGTTAATGTAAAAATATACACTAGTAAGATGGTTTCATCCCCGAATTAGGTGTACCGGAGAATGAACCGTCCTAAACCGGTTAGAGATTAAAACCAAATCGGGGAAAACCAGCAACAAAACCCACCAAAAACCCAAAAGAGGATTGGGCTCCCAAATAGAAACCAAACCAAACCCTTCTCCACTTTCTTCATCCTCTACTATCGCAGCCGTTAAGGTTTTTCTCCGGAGGCAGCGATGGCGGATCTTCTTACACCTCTTGGAACGGCACAAATCGATTCAAAGCCTAAAGTCGATGAGAAAGTTGATTACTCGAATCTCCCTTGCCCTGTTCCTTATGAGGAACTCAACCGTGAAGCTATCAGTTTAGTATCTCCTTATTACCGATCTAGTTTTTCTTCTTCTTTCTTGAGCTTTTTGCTTTATTCAGTTCCTGGATAGCTCAGACTGATCTGTGTGGCTTTTGTGCATTTGTATTGTCTTCTTTAGAGATTTAGCTTCTGTTCTGTTTTGTTTGTATTGGCATGGTTGAGTTGGTTAGGTCTTAAGAGATTTGCAAACAGTAGAAATAGTATGATTGAAAGTTTTTCAATTGGTCCGGATTTGATTCTGTTCATTGGTTGTCTCAAAGTTTGTCTTACTGATTCTGTTCATTGTCTGCATCATTGTTTGTCTTAGTGGTTCTCTTGTCACTGTCTGCCTCAGTGTTTGTCTTAGTGTCTCCCCTTAATGGTTTCTTACTATTTTTAGATCATGTTTTAGTATGTGTGGTGTGGTCGAGGGGAAATTTCAGTTCTACCACAAGTTTGATACCACTTTTCAAATTGACCATTAATGAAAGACTATTTTCAAAATTATCTTAAATTTATGAGTAAACTAAGTTTTCTAAATATTTATAAACCGTTTAGAAACTCAACCCCACCCTTTAACACTAAACCCTAAACAATAATCACTAAAGTGTAAACCCAAATGTTAATATATTTTTGATTGAGTGATATTTAACTTGTGGTATTCTTTGCAATTTCTCTGTGGTCAAGCATTTAGAGTTTGTTTCAATTGGTTTCTCACTGTTTTTAGATCAGGTTTTGGTATGTGTGGTGAAGCCTTTAGAGTTTGATTCAATTGGTTTCTAACTGGTTTGATTTGATTATTACTTGCAGTGTCTTTAAAGGCAGACAATTTTGAAGGTTTACGCTTCGACTTTTCCAAGGGACTGAATCAAAAGTTCGCTCTTAGCCACAGGTAGTAAGATATGTTTTAGTTTTACAGTTATTATTGGTAAAAACATACATTTATTTGCATGTTTTCTCACTAAGCATGTATATCGATTTTTTTCGAAATAGTGTAATGATGGGACCAACAGAAGTTCCTTCTCAGTCACCTGATACAACAATCAAAATTCCAACAGCCCATTATGAGTTTGGTGCCAATTATTTTGACCCAAAGGTACTACTATCTTTTGGTGATCAGTTTGTTTCACATTCTTATAGCTGTCAAGAAGATATGAAAAATGACAGAAAATAATAATAATATGCAGTTGTTGCTTATGGGAAGGGTTATGACTGATGGTAGACTAAATGCAAGAGTGAAAGCTGATTTAACTGATAAGTTGATCTTAAAGGCAAATGCTCTGGTAAGTGCTGCAACCGGATAATGTGTTTGATCATCTATGGTGTATCTGGATACTACATTCACTCTCTGAAACATTGTATTTACTTTCTTTTCCAGCTGGCAAATGAGCCTCATATGTCACATGCAATGTTCAACTTTGATTACATGGTGAGGAATTGAAACTTTTTCTATCCTTGTGATGCATCTTTGCTGGCATTTTGTTCATCTGGTGTGTTTTTTTGGCTCATGTTTGTGTAGGGATCAGACTACAGAGCCCAACTTCAACTTGGGAACAGTGCTCTAATTGGAGCAACCTATATTCAGGTAAACTGGACTATTTTCTCTTGCTACAGCAGCTGCATTTTTGTAAAATCTTTCTACGAAAAGTTAGATAATTAGGAAAAGGGCTAGCCATATTTGAACTTATTGCTCTCCTGCAGTAACGTTTATTCATGTGGCAGCGATGAGAATTGAACCGTAAATCGTTCTAATTAACTTTTTGTGTGCATGCTTGGTTTTTAAGGCCATAAGAAAAGTTTTTTTTCAACAAAAGGCTATTCTAATCCTAAGAAGATTCCAAACCTGATAGCCATAAGAAAAGTCTTTTATCCCTTATCCGTCTTTTAATCTGTAATAGTTAATTTTTTTTGGTATGGTGCATTTTAGGTTGGTCTTGGCCTCCTCGGCATAGCTAATTGAGACATTGGCCTACAAAGTCCAATTTTTTTTTCAAAATTTTACATTTACATAAGCCTCCAAATATTTATAATTTTTTATATAAAAACCCTTACTAAAGTCCATAATATCTCAGGGCCAGTTTTGGGTGCTTGTGAGAGATATTGCCTTTTTGTGTTCAGTGGGTTATTTGTACTCATTGTATTTTGATGAAATATTGAACAGAGTGTGACACCCCGTCTATCATTGGGTGGAGAAGTTTTTTGGGCTGGTGTGCCTCGGAAATCTGGTATAGGTTACGCTGCAAGATACGAAACCGATAAGATGGTAAATCTTCTTCTCAGTGAATCTATCACTACTTGTTCCAACCTATTAGTGAACAACAACCTATCATACTGAGAACTTTTCTTTACCAACAGGTTGCTACTGCGCAAGTTGCTAGCATTGGTTCTATAACTATGAACTATGTTCAGAAGATTTCCGAGAAGGTAACTTACATTTATCATTGAGCTCCCATCTTATAACTCTATGGAGTATAGAGATAAAACATGTCACCTTCATGATCAGGTCTCACTCGCCACTGATTTTGTGTACAACTACTTTTCAAGAGATGTTGTAGCTAGCGTTGGGTATGACTACATTCTGAGACAGGTAACATGTCCTTTTTTCCCTGGATTGTAATGGAATTGAAAAACAAGCAAGAAAAAACGCTTTGTTGATTTGATTCTTGATAATGTGTGTGTTTGGTTTCAGTCTCGTGTGCGGGGAAAGATTGATTCCAACGGTGTAGCATCCGCTCTCCTGGAAGAAAGATTGAGTATGGGACTCAATTTTCTTCTATCTGCAGAGGTACACAGTGTTCCTTGGTTCTTGTACTGAAGATATAGCCAAAGATACTCTGTTGATTGGCTTTGTTTTTTTTTTTTCTCTCAGCTTGACCATAAGAAGAAGGACTACAAGTTTGGATTCGGTTTAACAGTCGGCCAATAGGTTACAACAGCTGTTTCATCTGTGCGGGAAGTTGAAAAAAAACATAGGAAGTGTTGTGTTGTTATTTGAGGTTTAGTTTTTGTCTCCAAGGAGATCCATTATATGAGGAGATTTTGTTGTTACTTCCTTTCTTTAAATCTTGTAAACTTGCCCTTTATCATTTCATTTCCATACAAACCAAAAAAAATCATTTTTCCTCGTTTATTTAAAAGAAGAAAAAGTTTGAGTTTGTGCGTTAGCTAACAATAACGCAAGTGAATACATAAAATTTAGAGCTGGATAATGATTTTAACATAGTAAAAAAGTGTTTTATGATTTTCTTAAAGGTTAAAGTTTGTAATGTTTTATTTACAAAATGCAAACAATCTGGTTTTGTTTTCTGCTTCTGAGTAAGAATGAAAAACAGTTCATTACTAGATTGTCTCGTAAAAAGATTTGCCTTTCGGCATCTGATATCGATAGAATCCAGAGGAAACTATAAATTATCTATTTTATGAATGTTTTCCTATTTTGTAGGTTTGGATTCTGTTGAACTATCCGTTTCTTTTAAGTTTTTTTTTTTTCTGAGTATCTCTATTTACCAAAACATGAATTTTCTGTTTTGAAAAAAAAATGTAATCTATACGGAAATGCTAATTGACATTTCCCTCAGATCTTGTGGTATATTTAAAAGAGAAAAAAATGATAGATTTTGTAATGGAAATGATGTCTTACCAATAAATATCCTCTTGCTAGCCTCTCTTACTACAAAAGACTTGGAGAAAAACTAACCTCGAAGAAGACGACAAGGAAGATGACGCACCACCAATTCATGTCATCGATTCAATTTCCCATGTAGAATCTCAAATCCCGACCTGCCAAATTGACGCTTCATCGGTGAACTATGGAGGGGTTAGTAGACTAAGGATGGACATATAGAGATCATATGGAAATTGAACATTTTGCATTACAAAGCTGCCTTAAAAGTCTTTTGGTTCTCCATGCTAAGATGGAGGACTATTATGAGAGATTCATGCTTACGATATTTACTTATTACTAAGGTCTAGATAAAGACGAATTACTCAGATTTGGTGGACATAATTACTAAACTAGTAGATTGGCCAGCCTTTGCTTCTGAGGTAGTCTCATTCCACTTTCTACAAGACAGTTTTTTTTTTGGTTTCAACATTTTTCATACCTCTAGGTCTAGGAACTAACTTGCAGATTCTCTTGCCAACGAAGCAAAACCCAAGTCAGAACGAGCTTTTATTCGGAACGGCTTATCTCAACTACCACTTAATCTAAACAAATGGACGCCAAGAAAACAGACTAGATTGTCTCATCAGTTTATATAAATACTTGATTGTTTTCTTTTTGTGAATAATACTATGGGCCGATGCGAGTTTGAGATCGAGGAAAATTACAAGACATGTTGATAAGGATATTTGATGAGATCAGGAGTACAAGAACAACTTCAGGAACATGTTTTAAATTCTATATTTTGATACAATATATGTGGTAATGAAGTATTGATAAATATGATTTATTTTTAAAACCATGGAAACCTCCATGGGAAAAACAAAAATATGGAAAGAAAGATTCTTTGTTGTATAACAGTATTCTTTTTTTTTTTTTGATTAACCTGGGATATCTCAGGCCCATGAAGAGGTCCAAACTAATCCCAAAGGGGAGGTGCAGCCCACAGATAGACCCTCTCTCCGGGTATTCAAATGGGCCCTAAAGCATGAACCCATATCCGTGTAAGGTGACCCGGATAATTGTGACTTAGTTTCGCGCAGCAGGTGGATCGAACGTGAAACGTGTTGGCGTCACAGTCCCGTCTCCTTGCCACTCGACCACAATCACCCGGTCTGTATAACAATATTCTTACAATCATTGAAAGTTGGTCATCCTAAATTTTAGTTTTCACGATTGAATCAATACACTGGATTCTATATCGGAGAATCTTTAATGCTCTAAAATGGGAGAAACTGAACGTCAAACAACAAAGGAAATTGGCGATAATAATGCGATGAAAATTCAAAAAAAATATTTAGAGTTGATACTCTATTATTAATAAAGAAGATCTTTGAAGGAAAAGTGTCTATACAATTACTTCACTTGATCTCTTGTTGCTTTCAAGTTATTTTCATTATAATATTTGGTGCTTTGTATTTCATATGTATTATCTTTGTATTTGTATCACACTATAATTAATAAAACTTTAGTTGTTAAAAAAACACTATGGGCCGAACAGTGGCTGTTGTTATACTACATGGGCCGACAGTATCTCAGTGGGCCGAGCAATTGTATATTACCATACCTTTTGTTACCACAGTTCTGTTGAAAATGTAATTTACCAAATCAGCACCTGTCCGTGACAGATTCCTAGAAAGACAAAACCAAAAAAACCTATGAACAGTGTCTCCCTTCTTCTTCTTCTTCTCCAACTCGCTGCTTCCTTCCTCGGTACTCTCTCTTCTTCTCCGATCCTCCTTCTTTGTAGAATAACATCAATGTTTTGCATTGCATTGCAGGCTGATTCGATCTCTTGATGGATTCCGCTATTGAGATTAGTTCTGGTAGTAGTAGTAGTAGTGGTAGTGATGACGAGGTATCTGATCCCATTAGGCAAGAACCTAGAACCAGGAGTAATACCGCATGGCTATTTGGTACTATACTCTCTGCTCCGTCTCTCTATCTGTCTCGTTGAGGTAAAAGTTGGTAGCTTTATAGAGACGCTCCTCTGTGTTGTTCTTTGACTTGCAGGTAGCAGTAGCTTCCCTCAAAGGGGTTCCTCTGAGGCTAATACTACTCAAGCTTCTTCTCAGCCGAGAGACTCTAAAGAACTTACAGGGAGTGAGAATGTTGTTAACTCGAGGACTTCTAATGTTTCTGGTGTGGATAATGAGAAGCTTCCTGCTCAACAAGCTATGAAAAGAACCCTTCCACCGTCTTTTAATTCGCCTCCTGCTCCTCCTTCAAGAAGTGTTAACAGTATAAGTCATGGCATCGGGGGTGATAATACTAGTCCAGCTGTAGGCAACAAGAATACTACTCAAGCTTCTTGGAGTGGTGCACCGAGTTATAAGCCAAGAGACTCTACAGGGAATGAGAATGTCTCTGGTGTGGATAATAAAAAGCTGCCTGCTCAGCAAGCTATGAAAAGAACTCTTCCACCGTCTTTTAACTCGCCTCCTAATCCATCAAGAACTGCTATAAGTCACGGAAACGTGGCGGATTATAGTAGTCCAGCTCTAGGCAACAAGAATACTACTCAAGCTTCTCGGAGTGCTGCACCGAGTTATAAACCAAGAGACTCTACAGGGAATGAGAATGTCTCTGATGTGGATAATAAAAAGCTGCCTGCTCAGCAAGCTATGAAAAGAACTCTTCCACCGTCTTTTAACTCGCCTCCTAATCCATCAAGAACTGCTATAAGTCATGGAAACTTGGCGGATTATAGTAGTCCAGCTGTAGGCAACAAAAATACTTTTGGTGATGGTTACCGTGGAGCCCATGCTGAGATTGGAATTCAGCGTGGCATAAATGGGGTTAGGATCCTGCCTCCATCTATGACGCATGGAGCATCTGCTTCTCCTTTGCATTATGGTGGTCCAAGTGATCCAATGCACAGGGTTGTTGGGATTGGTGAAGACAGGAGTTCTGAGAATGATGAGAGGTTGATCTATCAGGCTGCATTACGGGTATTCATTCTCAACTCAATCTTCTCTTATGGACTGTATAAGAAGCATTCATAATCAATTTAACGTTGAGGCATTAAAAATATAGTGATAGCTCTGTGTTGTTCCATAATTAAACTTGCATGTTCAGTGCATTTTCTTATAATAAAGTATGTTAATCCTGCAGGATTTGAATCAGTCCAAGAACGAGATGGATCTACGACCTGGTACTCTTTCAGTTTCTCTTATGAGGCATCAGGTATTATCATATGTTTTAATGTACCATTTAGTGGCCTTTAAATTTTGGCGTGTGTACTAAATCTATTGCTTTTCAGAAAATCGCATTGGCATGGATGTTTCAGAAGGAAACAAGTAGTTTGCATTGCTCGGGAGGGATATTAGCAGATGATCAGGTCACATACTATTAATTAATATTTGTGATTCTCTTAAATGGATTTTCCTCTCAAGCTATGTAAGGTCTATTCTTGCAGGGACTTGGTAAGACAGTCTCGACGATTGCTCTTATCTTGAAGCAAAAGTATGAGTCACAAATAAAATCTGAAATTTCAAGCAAGCAAGAAGCTGAAATATTGGACCTGGATGCTGATGATGAGTCAGAAACTCCAAAGCAAAGTGAAAGTCATGTGAAACCAGAGGTCACGGTTGGTGATAATGATGGGAATGACAGTTCAGAGATGAAGAAAGCCAAAAATGAAGAAGCGAGTACTTCGAAACAGAAATTTAACAGAAAGAGGCCAGCTGCTGGTACATTAATTGTTTGTCCGGCGAGTATTGTGAGGCAGTGGGCAAGAGAACTTGATGAGAAGGTTTCTGATGAATCCAAACTTTCTGTTTTAATCTACCATGGTGGTAATAGGACCAAAGATCCTATTGAATTAGCAAGATATGATGTGGTTGTCACAACTTACGCTATTGTGGCCAATGAAGTTCCCAAAGAGTCATTGGTGGAAGATGATGAGGACGATGAAAATGATAACAAAGGTCTCGCCCCTGGCTTCTCCAACTATAAGAAACGCAAAATAGCTGTGGGTGCCAGTAAGAAGAGTAAGAAAAGAGGTAGAAAAGGCATGGATGATTCTTCTTTTGACCATGATTGTGGTGCTCTATCAAAAGTTGGATGGCTGAGAGTAGTACTAGATGAAGCTCAGACGATTAAGAATCATAGAACACTAGTGGCAAGGGCCTGTTGCACTCTTCGAGCCAAAAGGAGGTGGTGTTTGTCTGGAACGCCAATACAAAATACCATTGATGATCTGTATAGCTATTTTAGGTTCCTTAAGTATAATCCGTATGCTGTGTACAAGTCATTTTACCATACAATCAAGGTTCCAATTTCCAGAAATTCTCTTAATGGTTACAAGAAGCTTCAAGCTGTTCTGAGGGCTATAATGCTGCGCCGTACCAAAGGTATTCTGTTCTCTTAGATGGTTTGTTCAGTGTTTTATGATGGTCAGGACTTCACAATCTGATTAACGTTGTTCTATGTTACCTTGACACTTTGTGGTTTTTATCGGTTTGTCTATAACATATTCTGTTCTGATATCCAGAAACATTGCTTGATGGGCAACCCATAATCAATCTACCTCCAAAGAAAATTAATTTGAGAAAGGTGGAATTTTCAGTGGAGGAGAGGTCTTTCTACAAGAAGCTTGAAGCAGATTCACGATCACAATTCAGGGTTCTCCTTTTCGTCCTCCACAATTTACTTGATTTGAAATTGTTATGCAGGAGCTGCCAATTAAATAACATTAACTCGTACTTGTGCCTGATAAGATGATATTTCTTACTTTTGCAGGCCTATGCTGCTGCAGGAACTTTGAGCCAAAACTACGCAAATATTCTTCTGATGCTTTTGCGTCTACGCCAAGCTTGTGACCACCCACAACTTGTGAACGGATATAACTCAGATCCTGTTGGAAAAGAATCAAGAGAGGCAGTTAAAAGACTCCCTAGGGAGGCTCGAATCAACTTGCTCAATCGCTTAGAGTCATCATCTGCCATCTGCAATATCTGTAATGTAAGTGCAGATTAACTGAGTGCTAGGAATAGTGTGTCCTCAGTCTCACTATGATATCTACTCTCAATATTCTGTTGTCTGTTTATCTGCAGGATCCACCAGAAAACCCTGTTATTTCGCTATGTGGCCATGTATTTTGCTATCAGTGTGTTTCAGAACATATCACTGGCGATGAGAACGTGTGCCCTGTAAGGAGATGCAGAGAAGACTTTGGGCGTGATGTTGTTTTCTCTAAATCTGCTCTTAGAAACTGCACCATCAATGATTTAGGCAGTAGTTCTTCACAGCGTAAATCATTATCTCAAAAAAGCGAGTTTAGTTCATCAAAAATCAAAGCTGTCCTAGATATGCTACAGTCGCTTTCCAAACAAGGCAGTCGAAACTCAGCACATGACGATGATGACGATGTTACCATTGTAGAGCCAACCACTCTTCACTCATCTTCACCTAGCCAGGGGCCAATAAAGACGATAGTGTTCTCTCAGTGGACTGGTATGCTTAACTTGGTGGAGATGAGTTTTATTGAAAATGGTATAGAGTTCAGAAGATTAGATGGTACAATGAGTCTAGCAGCAAGAGACAGGGCTGTTAAAGAATTCAGCAAAGATCCGGATGTAAGTGATATTCATATCTTTGATATATTTTCCGAAATACTTTTACTAGTCATTTCTCTGAAACATGGAATGTTCATGGAATATAGATCCTGAAGCTCTCTAACAGTGAAAAAGTTTATAAACAGGTAGAAGTGATGTTGATGTCTCTAAAAGCTGGAAACCTTGGGCTGAATATGGTAGCTGCATGTCATGTTATTCTCTTGGATCCTTGGTGGAATCCATCAACCGAAGATCAAGCTATTGATCGTGCACATCGTATTGGACAAACTCGGCTAGTTAGTGTAACTCGCGTTACTGTAAAAGATACCGTTGAGGATAAAATTTTGTCTCTTCAGGTATTCTTTGCAACCTATCAGCTCGCTCTGGCTTTTGTATTTGATGTCTCTTAGTTTCCACTTTCCAGCATTATAGTTTTATTTTATTTTTCAATTACCAGGAAGAGAAAAGGAAAATGGTTGCATCTGCATTCGGTGAAGAACATGGTGGAAGCTCTGCGACTAAACTGACAGTAGATGATCTCAAATATCTTTTTATGGCGTAGACCAACTGGTTCTCTATGCTACGTGTAGCCTTATAGTGGCTGCTTTGAATTAGGTTGCATAGTACTATATATATTGGAGATTATGCCCAGCGTTTTTTGATCATGAAGAAACCTGTAGCTGCTTTTTGTAACTGAAACTTCAATACTGTGGCTCTCCTAGGATATAAAGTGTTTTGGTTTTGTGAGGCTTAAAGCCACACTCTAGGTCTTTTGTGTTTTGGAGGTGCATCGATTGGGAAGCATGCGATTATGTAAATAACTAAATCGTTTCATGGTATATATACCTTGTAGTTTACAGTATATCTAAAGGATCAGCTGATCTTTTTTTCTTCTTATCATTACAGTTTGTTATGTATAATTGGCTCTGTTATAGCGTGCCGTACCAAGCATTCTTTACAGCTTGCAGGTTGCACGTCTGTTTTGGAAACACCTGTTGTGCATTTATGTATTGTGCTAACTTCTTCAGCAATGTAGATGAAGTCAGAGATCCTCTGTATGTACATAAGCTTCTTCTTTCATGGTGCTTTGTTTGAAGCAGATGAGGATTGATTCCTCTAAAGAGGCCGGAGTATTCGACTCGACCAGCCCAGGTAGGTGTACCTGCTGCTGTTTTTTCGGTTTGATGTCTACCGTGTATATGGTTTTTAACTGCAATACATGTTGCAATTTAGAAGAAGGTGTATATGATGAGAAAATGCAGAAAGTGTTTCTTTTCTTATGTGGGCGTAGCGTTTTAGGTGGGAGATTAGGAAAGAAGCTAATGTTATTATATGACTGATTAGTGAGAGACCAGGTTATTTATAGATAGATACAAAGAAAGTGAAAGTTTGGTTCTCTGTAACAAAACAGCTTTGGTTCTTCACGTCAGTGTTGGTAATGGTGCTTTCTGTCAGTTTTGGTGGGACAATTGGCCCCCCATTTGGTCGTCTGAATTATATTCTCTCATCTAGATCAGCTTTCAAGGTATGGTGTTCTGTGCTTAGAGCTTGGAACATAATGGAGGTTGGGTTCTCCCTCCTGCACTTGGTCCTGTTACATTCTTTATATGATGACTATCCAGCTCATTGATAGTGAAGAGACTATTGTGAATGGGAGATTGATGGAATGGTTCACTTAAACAGATGCCCAACGAGGGATCGTATCATAAGCTGGGGCTTGTTAACTGATCCTAATCATCTTCTTTGCAATTATCAGCGATGTGGCTGTCACCGGCCTGTGTCTTGGTTGGCAATAGTATCAGTCATGGAGTAGCTTCGAGGACAGCACTCTCGCCTTGGCAATGCACTTTCTATACATTATGGACCGACAGGAATCACACGCTGCACCGAAACCCATGTCACATAAAAAGGGTCCATGTAGATTAAAAAGGTTTTGACAGATTTTTTTGGGTCCTTGAGGGCCTTTTGAGATTAACGCCCCTCTTTGCTCAAATAGATGCGGTTTTAAGGAACAATTTTGAAGCAATTAGATCTACAAGTCCACAGTTGGTCTCCAACATACTGAGTCTTTGGTTCACCACAGCTACCTACTCTTACTCCTAGTGATCCAAACTAACGTTGGATATCATTATTTGCTACTAGGTAGGGCTGGGTAAAATATTCAGACCCGAAGAACCGATCCAAAAATTAGGGTCCCAAATCTGATTAGATCCGGGATAAATAATCAAATGGTTTCAATTGCTACATCCGAAAAATCGGTATTGAATCCGATCCGAACCGAGAACCGAATGAGTATCCGAAAATATTCGAAATGTAATGTAAAATTAATTAATTGATGTGCATAAATCTTACTGCAAGCATAAGTCTAGTATCTTTATTTTTTTGTTCAACGATCTATTTCCCAAAAAAGTATCATATGGTTCCAGATAATTTTCACACTATAATCTTATGCTAAATCTCTCCGAAATCTAAGTTAGAAATTTATATCTCCCTGAATCAAAACTAATATTTTAAGTTATCCTTTTGGCGACCAGAACTATTTTAAATTGTTACTAAATTTTAAGATACTTTTTACATTCTATATAATCAATGATCATAAGATTATTTTAAAACACAAATTAGAACATTCCGACTATTAGATTATCCAAAATACCAATAAAATATGCATGATAAATAAAAACACTCATAGAGGAGTGTGTATGTATGCTGAGTTACAAGTAAGAAGCTAAAGTGGTCTCAAGAACAATGTCCAATAATTGCTTCCATCATCTGATCTAAACCTACATACTCTTACAAGAACTTGTGGTTTCACAGACTAAAGATAGCTTGTGTTGGCCAATGTCTTTCAAGTGTTAGTTTTGTAACTAATGGTTGCTTTAGCCGGAGGAACTATAAATCTTACATGACTTCTAAGGTAATGAAGGAGATTTTGTCAGATAATCGCTTTCTTAACGCATTACCGACTCTTTTACAGATGAACAGCCGGCCAAGCTGCAAAGTCGCAAAAGATTAAGCATTGGTGGTGGAACTCAAAAAAACTGACAAAGAGTTGAAGGAAATGGGAAGTATGTGCAAAAAGATGGTCTTACTTGCTGCCAATGCGTTGGAGGAGACTCAGGAGAGGTGGACAACACGAGTGCATCACTCGGATTACTCCGCTTCTTCTGATTACCTTCTCTTGAAGGACTTATTGATGAAGAACCACTACTAGCAACACCTTTTGCACTAGTATTCTTGGCAGATCCACTGAACTCAACGTCAAACCAAAATGCAAAACCATGCGTAGGAGCTACAACAAAAAAAGGAAAAAAAGCCTAAGCAGTCAGCACATAAAGGAAGCAAGACAAACATGCCATAGGATATCAAATTTCTGCCATGCTTGGCATATAACTTACGTCCGTAAGAATTACTACAGATCCGTTTGGTCTCATGATTCTTATCTTCCCAATCCCTTTGACATTGCAGTGAGTGTTGTTTGCCATCAGAACTTTGCCACCTTCGAACTCTTCTAGGTCAAACAAAACATCTTTGTTGGGAGTGATATGCAAGGAGCAACCAAAATCCATAACCCATTCTGATCTGGTGTCATGTGTACTAACAGTTAGTACTAGTGGCTGCTTAGGCTCTGCAGCTATATTTGCGGCTTTATGTATCTTCCTATCTGAACATTCTCGTTTCCAATGTCCTTCCTTCTCGCATATAAAGCACCCTTTGTTGTTTTTATTGTACCCCGGTCTTGATTTTGATCGTCCATATCTGCTCTTTGATCTGCTTTTCCATTTCCGGTTACCTCCCTTGTTTGATGACCTTCCCCTATCTTCCACGTATAACCCTTCATCTTGTGATTTAGAAAGCTTTCCACTTTCTAGTAACTATCGCTCTTTTGATCTAGCGGCTCCCGTCACTTCATTGATCTTGAGAGTGTCTCTGCCGAATCTGAGAGTTTCCTTAAGATGATTGTACATACGAGGCATTGAATTTAGTAACAAGATAGCTTCAACTTCTTCTGAAACTTCCACGTTCAAGTTATTGAGATCTGCTACTAACTTTAGAAAATCATCAACGTTTGCGTCTATGCCTTTAACATCGTTCATCTTGAACGTATAAAACTTATGTTGTAAGTAGATACGATTTGGCAACGAAGTCTCTGTGTACATCGTATTTAACGCAGTCCACAATCGCAGCAGCTGTGTCACAATGACTGATCTTTCGTAGAACTTGATTTCCTACATTTACTACGATGAGGTCTTTAGCCTTCTCCGATTTTCCGAGTTTAACGGGATCGATCTTTGAACCTGAAACGGTAGTGACTTTTCTTGTGTATTTTGTATCTTCATCTGATTTTGTTTATGTTTGAGGAGAATCCATCGGTTAGGATGTCCTTTAGCCCTAGGACTCCGAAGTGAGCCATCATACGAACTTTCCACAACGAGAAATCCCCGGATCCATCAAACCTATCCACATCAATCCGTGTGGTAGTCATCCTTATAGCACCTTGTAATCAAACCTGGATTACTCTGATACCACTTGTAAGGTTTAACTTCTCTTAAGCTTGCTTTAGATCTTAGGATAATTAACACAAAGAAACCTTTTTCTTCTTTGATCTCGTAAAAGAATGTTTACAACACTAGAAAAAGAAATCACAAGAACTCTTGCTTCTAAAATACAAAATACCTTAACTTATGCTTTTAGTAAATTCCTTGATCTCTTTCTTACTCCCCTATTGCTTGTATGCTTTGTGTATCGGATGATCTTCTATGAGTTTTTCTCTGTTATCTTTATAGTCATGACTTCCTCCAAATCTATAACGCCCCGACCGTCCACGGATAATGGGCCACCCACACCCGCTCTCTCGGCCCGTTGGCCCCATTCCATCCGACGGTCGGTCGTTAATTTTCTAAGGCTCGAAATCATTGTTTACTGACCCTGCAATCACCACCCGACCTTTCCCCGTGTTTTGGTCTCACTTACACGGTATCGCGAATCACTTCCCGATAGGTCACACATTTTTTCACTACTCCAGCATAAGCACGCTTGACCCTGGAGTTCTAAACGGATATGTGACGGAACATGTAAGTCAACTTTGGTGACATATGTAGCCAAATCAATTATCTTAAGCCTTTCCACATATACCAGAAATCGGGATGTTACAATTCCCTCCTCTCAAAGAACGCAACGTCCTCGTTGCGCCCCACGACAAGTCTCAAGACGCCTCTCGGGTCAGAACCGAGATGGCTAACCAGCTCTGATACCACTTATAACGCCCCTGACCGTCCACGGCTAATGGGCCACCCACGCCCGCTCTCTCTGCCCGTGGGCCCCATCCCGTTCCAACGGTCGGTGCGTAAATTTTCTGAGGTTTGAAATCATTGTTTACTGACCCTGCAATCACCACCCGACCTTTTCCCGTGTTTTGGCCTCACTTACACGATATCGCGAATCACTTCCCGATAGGTCACCCATCCTTTCACTACTCTAGCATAAACACGCTTAACCCTGGAGTTCTAAACGGATGTGTGACGAAAAATGTAAGTAAACTTTGATGACATAGATAGCCAAATCAATTATCTTAAGCTTTTCCACATATACCAGAAATCGGGATGATACAAAATCTTTTATTAATTAGGACAATCTCATCACCGTCATACGTTAAGTAACAACCACACAAAAGGAAATACTAATCCTTGTTTCCTTATGTTTGCAGGTGATAGAATTGGGCTAGGAATCTCACCAATCTAGGCCCACAAGACTTTTACACTATGCTTAGGTATGCATAAGGGTGTACAGAGCTACGCTTGAGAATATTGATTTTCACAGTGTCGATGCCAAACACCTAATACCATAGACTTCTGTGTATATAGACCGCAAATTCTCCTAATAATTTTATAGAAACGTAATCTCAGAAAATAAGTACATGATTTTTTAGTTATTTTTGGCAAGATCTAAATATTTTCATGTTTTTGACTAAATTTAATATGAAAATAACATTATACAATCCTAGACATGTTTCAAATTTTCTTTGCATTTTTATAATATACCATGTAACATAACTTAAAAATATAGTTTCGTTTTAATAGTATGTACTTAAATTTTAAAAATCATTTTTATGTTAAAATATTCAAAATTAAATCAATGTATTTTTAAATTTATAAATTACATATTAAAATTATTTAATACTATTTGATTATATTGTGGATTGGGTTAAATTTTATGTTTTGCAAGGTATTCCCTTAAACACAAACTATTTAGACTGCAGGTTATTCCATTAAACACGGAAACTATTTAGACTTTAGGAGACATATTAAAAACACTATTTCGATTATAAAACATTAAAATAAACTTAAACCAATACGATTCATGTTAAGTAGACAAATGATCACGACTTCCATATAATTATATAAAATTAAGTTCAATTATAAGATATTAAAAATCATATATGAACATATCTTGTTATCTAAAATATGTTTTAGAGCAACGAAAATACATATCAAAATTACATTACATAGCAATTGCTTTATCTGGAAGTTCTAGTAGTTTAATGAAGAGTTTATTAATGTTTTATATCAAGAGGTTTGGGTTTCAATTCCATGGAAAAAAAGATATATGAATTAATCGAAGTTTACAAGAGATTTACAGCATAACGCATGGATTCCATAGGATAGTTTAGTTGTGCAGTCAGACATAATTTTTCATTATTTATATAAAATTGTCGGTTGTAGATTCGTTTATAACATTTTTTATATGTTTTAAAAAAGAAACAATTTTTCTACGATATTAAAATATTTTTAAAAGTATTTCAAGATATAATCTTGTGCTATGGGCTTATAGCGTGTTTTAAATTCTAGCATACCCGTAAATTTTGTCTTGAACATTATTCCTTATATATATATATATATATATAAATGCTACGTATAATTAAGATTCCAAACAAATGTTTAAATTTCAGTCATAAATTTATGATTGAAAAACTAAACCTCTATAAATATATTAAACATGAAAAATATATTTTACCACATTATTTCTCATCTAAGTTTTAAATATTTAAAATAATAATAAATATTATGCACATGGCACACGTAAAAAACTGAACTTATACTAATATATTTAAACAGGAAAATGACATGTTGTCACATTACTTCTCATTTAAATTTTACATATTTAAAATAAGAATAAAAAATTATGCACATGGCACATGTAAAAGTCTACTAAATATTTAAAATATCGAGTCTATGCTATTAAAACGAGATCATTTTTTATTTTTATATTTAAAATACTTTGGGATATTATTTTGTTGTGCTATTGTGTTTTCAAATTTAGTTTTATCCTTCATTAATGGTATTTTCTTTTTTTTGTTTTTGTAAATTAGTTCAACAAAAGAATTTTTCATACATATCAGATTTCACTTGTTATATTCAAAGGATGTACGTAATTAATCAACGTCATATTTTCGACATATACCGTGATATTATCAATACTAGGGTCGGTCCGCGCTACGCGCGGAATATAATTTATGTATGATGTATCAAGATATATAATTGTATCTTATATTCGAGTGTTTTCTATGAGATTTAGGAAGAAAAATGTATTATAATATTTAAGGTTTTTAAAAATGTTGGTGTGTAGAGTTTATATGTTAGTTTATTCTTTAGTTTTTTTTTTGTTTAGATTTTAATAATCTTACTAAATTTAGCCGATTCGATATGAAGATAATATTCTAGTTCTTTAACTTGAAAGATTAACTATTCTAAATTATATAAATAAATTATATGTACAATTCACGTATAAATTTATCTTATTTTGAAATGATCATTTATTAGTTATGCTCAATACTTTAGTGTTTATAATAGGTATTGCATATCAATTTATATTCTATGTTTACTAAATTGTATATTTTGTTAACATTTGATTTTATATATTTTTCTAATGTGTTTTCGTTTTTTTGCTTGTTGTCAAATATATTTTTGTGATATTGTACTATTTTAGCTACTATCTTACTTTTATGTTTTAACCTTTTATTTTAATAAAAACACATCCTCATCTCATCTTTGTATACATCTGATTAAGATTAATTTTTTTATATTTTTATTAGTGTTGTTAGAGATGATAATTTGTATTAGGAGGAAAATATTTTCATTATTGTAATTGTTATATAGTTTCTTAAATGTTTGCTCAAATTCTAATATATACATATAGCAAATTGAATATAATTTTTATTATTTTGGTTAGGTTTAACATTCAAAACATCTGGTTTATTTTCTCTTTTGTATATACTTTTGCATTTACTGATAGATTAGTTCATTCTATTCTTCTGAAATCAATAATTTAAATAATCCAAAAATGTATTTAGGTTAAGTTCTAAAAAATAATTAAAATATTTCATAAAAATGTAATAAACTTCTCAAAATATATAATAAATTTATTATATATGAGATAGGCAATTTAAAAACAATATTTGAAAATAATGAGTAAATTTTGTTTTTTTAAATATATCAATTATTTGGATAGCAAAGTTTATTAGTCTCTAAATATAATAATATATATATAATCCAGTAATAGCTTTATCTGAATAGTAATAATTAATATTTTGTTTTCATTGTATTTAAAAAAATTTACAAAAAAATTATAACAGTGAATTAAATTCTTTATTTAACATGGTAAAAGAAATGTTTACTATATCTTCTGATTAATCAATGTTTATTCATAAATATGTTTCTTAGATAAAAACTAAAATGAAAAAAGTCATAACTCCTTAAGACCACATGATCAATCAAAAACGGAAAAAAAAATTCTTAGTTATTGCATAAGTCAGTTGATCAGTAGTGTATGAAAAGTCTTGATCGTATAGTTGATCCTCGAACCATTTAAATTTGATTACCACCCATAAAATGTGTAGGAATGTATATTGTTTGAAAAATTAAGACTTTTAGACTCGCCAAAATTCATCACTAAATGTGTAAGAATGTAACATTTTGACATTCATTGAAAACTTTTTTACCAATACATGAAAATCAGCCAATCTTGCAGCGAACAACAGAAGTAAATGGTAGGTTAGGCGGTTTAAAAATATTATTCAACCAACTGTACCATATGAAAGGCACCAAAAAACAAACGTAAGCTCTCATGATCATAAGTGTTAATAACCTTCATCAGAGTGGCGATGATGAATACATAGTAGCCAGACAGAAATTAAATAAGGAACAAAGATGTAAGAAAGTTGCAGAGAGCTGCATTATTGATAAATAAAAACAGCTAAAGATTACGTTAAGCTCGACTCGTCTCTTTTACAAAAATAAAGAGAAGAGTATTAAGAAACATAGTAAAATATTGCTATATTTGTTTTTCATTTTTACCACTGAAAAGTATAACACAAAGTTGATAGAACATTATTTTTGTGGACTCTGAAGTTAAGAAACCAAGGAATCACACCGTTGATCATGATTCCGCAGCATCAGAGACGTCATAAATCATAAGACTATGTTGTTACTTCCTCTGCAAGCCACAGTCCGGTGGAAAGAGTCAGCAACAAATAATGTAAATGTTAAGCAACCAAGAATGAATATGTTAAGCAACAAAGAAAGCTAGGAACTTGCATTCATTTGACTCTGAATAGTTCTTGTCTCTTCTCTGTTCTTGTAGGAGGTTCTTTTCTTATCGCAGGTTGTGTAATCTTTTTCGATTTATTCCCTCAACAAATAAATAGAGAATTTTAGTTTCTGCGAATTTCCATCACCACCTCCTTCGTTACTACCTCTCTTGACGCCAGTGATCCTCGTGGACTCATCTCCAGGTTCGTTACAAGTAGCTTGCATCGTCCTCGGATTCCAATGCAGAGCTCCTACTACAGCATCATGGCCTTGATTTCTTAAAAAGTTAATACCTTTGGTTTCCCCTGAAACGGAGTTCGATACAACTCAAAATCGAGAAACAGAGAGCAATTTACCAGAAAATATTAAATCAAACGATTACATAGATTGTAATAACAGACTTACATTTACATCAACCATGAGCATCTCGATCCACATGAGTTCACCATCGATCTTGACATTCTTGGCCTCCCAGAAACGCAACAATCTGACCTCGAAAGTGGAGGAATATCGAGCGGACTTTAAATCGGACAAAATCACTCCCAAGTTATCCATATCATAGAAATTAAGTATATTAAGAAATATATAGAAGATGGTTCGGAGAAGAGCAAAGCATACCTTCTTTTATACAGTAGAAACACCGGTTCTATGAAAATTAACACACATTGAAGCTGTCTTGTTTAATGCAATGGATCTGGAAGACGTCTCGTTTCGATGGATGGAAGGAACGCGAAAGGACGTGATCGAAACCCCAGCCAACGGAATCATCACGTCAAATTTCGCATCTCAGTTTCTCTAATGGCGTAAATCAAAAATGGTGAGGAACCTTAGTTTCCAAAATGTTGAGTTTCAAGTATTAGTGTTTAACGGGTTGAGTTCATATTATTAAGCCCACAATGAAACCCATATATATCGCAAAACTTAGTTAATGAAACACATAGTTTTAGTTAGTTGGACACGTGGCATGCTCAAAAATACTTAATTGATGACGTGGTGCAAGGAGAAGGAGAGAAAAGTCTTCTTTATATAATAAGATATTCACGTTCTTCCATGCTAGTTATTTGAACACAATATTTGTCTCATAACCTAAAGTTATAACATACTCGGCATGGCACTCTGAAAACATATTGATTATTACAACATTATAATAGTATTCATATGTGTTCGCTTGCTATATTAACATTAGGGTCATATTTAAACCAAATTAGGGTCATATAATATGATTAAAGTGGACATTCATAAATCACGAACATGAATCAATAGAGTATTTGACTATAATGTTATCCTACAAAACATTTACCACATAGATGATAAGTCAGAATATTAGAAAAATATTAAATCAGAATATTAAAATTTGATAATTGTATATTGTTTCATACAAAAATATTAAAAATTAGTTCATATGTATACCATTTAATTTTTGGTAAAACAAGTTATGGTTGATGTTTTACGATTATAAACTATGACTAACGTGCAACAAGTTTAAAGGATAGTTCCATGCTTTGAAAACATATATCAAAATCTAGTCTACACTATTAAAATACAAGTGTCTATTAAATTTTTATTTATTTATATGTATATTACATAAATTACCATTGAATGTAAAACATTTCTATGGTGTTCATTAATCACTTTTATGTCTTTTAATACAGGTTTCTCTAATAATTATTTTTATTTTATATTTGTTTTATCAAATCAAGAAAAATGATTATATGTTTTTATTTTATATTAAAATCGGTTCAGAGATTTTACTAAAGAAAATCTTGGATTGTTAATGTATTATAATCCGACTTAATTATATGATAAGATGTAAATGTTAATCATGTATAGTCCAATTTTTTTAATTAGTATTGGTTTGTTTACATTTAATTTGATCGGTTGTTTCCTGATGTTAGTTAGTTAAAGTAATAATTATTGTTAGGATATATGATATACGTAAATTTTAGTAGGACTATTTAAAACTTTTATAACAACCATTTATCATTAGATCAAAATAAGACTCTAAATTCAACAGAATATAGATCTATTGAAACTTACATTGTTTTAAACAAAAACTCTTCAAAATTGTAAACAAGATCTCTCCATTTTATAAACATCTTAACATTACCCTTTAATAAAATAGGTAAATTATGGGAACACGGCCTTTGTTATATCCCCCATATATATTAGATGAGTAAAGAAGGGCCTAAAGTGAACAAAGATCTAACCGAATGTTTATATGGAAACCACGAAACCCCACAAAATTTTCTTAACTATATATCAACCAGTTTAAACAAAATGAAATCCATATATTAACTGATTAATTTTATCTATAAGATTATTTGCGAATCCGTGCTCTCACATTAAAAGGTTAAAATCTTTGATACGCTTTATGAATAGTTAAATTTTTTATACAGTTTTTTTTTTTAATTCTTAAAATCAGATTCTTAAAAAAAAAATTCTTAAACGGACATGCTACTGATGATGTCTCTTATCAAACCTATTTTTACAAAGAGAAATTGGTAAAAATATTTTTTTTTAAAAATACCCTTAATCAAAAATATATTTGTATTTGATTTTACACTTTATTGATTATTGTTTATGGTTTAGTGTTAAAGGAGTAGAGTTGAGTATATAAAATTTTTATGAATATTTAAAAAAAATAATTTAGTCTATTTTCATCATAAATTTAAAGTATTTTTAAAAATTATTATTTATTAATGATAAAATTTAAAAGTCGTATAAAATTTATAGTAGCACTGAAAATTTCTTCTTTTTTACGAAATGCTGTTATGGAACACATCTTTTATCAAAGGTATTATTATTATAAACCCTAGAAATACGCTACAAAGAATCATGGAGTCTACGTAGACAGGTATTTGCTTCTAAGAACATCATCATATTAGATTTTGTATTTTCTAATATGTTAAGAGGTTGTAATTATCGTTTAAAACCAAATAATAAAAGGTTGAATGCTTATATATATATATATGTATATATACCAAAATATATTATCTCCAACATATAAATTGGTAATAGTTAAAATATAGTTGATGATTTCTGTATTGACATGTTAAATACTCTTGTTATACCTAATGTATTAAATTTGAAAATTCATTAAAGAAAATATAAAATTATATATGGGAGAATTTCATTTCTACCCTAAGTTTGATACACTTTGCAAATTTACATTTAATGAATAACTATTTTCAAAATACTTTAATTTTTTTGATGAAAATAGCCTTAATTAATTTTTATAAATATTTATAAAAAATTATAAACTCAACCTCACTCCTCTAACACTAAACAATAATCACTAAAGTATAAACTCAAATGTTAATATATTTTGATAATGTGTATTTTTGCAAAGTGGTATTTAACTTATACTATTCTTGGCAATTTCTCTTATATAATACTACTACTATAGTAAAAAGAAATTAATTTTTTAAAATTTGAAAAGTGAGAATTCATTGATTTGATAACTCATTATTTAAAAATAGTATGTATTGTGTTATTATCTAGAAAATATATTCTCCATCATAAAAGTTTTAAAACAGAAAGATATATATTTATTGTGTTAAAAATAGAATTTTGAGTTATAAAATATTTTATGCAACAAAATATATTTGATTTTTTTGAAAAACTTTATCATGTATAATGATTTCTAAGTTTACTTTACTATTACACTACGCATATATGATAAATTATTTTGATATTTTTGAAGTAATAATTAAAAAAAATATTTAGAAAATTATTATTTGCGCGTCATGCGGACAAAACACCTAGTTATCTTAAAATTTGAATGACAAAAGACTGAAACCGAACATGAGATGTAATACACATCACGTATATATACTATCATCATATATATCATATTACCTTAATCATTATATATATTATCAATCTTAGATTATATGATGTAATATATAACTGTGGTATCAAATACTTTCAATGTATAGTGTTAAGTGTATGGGTACAAACCTCTTTGAATAGAATAGTATTACTATTACCATTCCCATGGGCTTGTTTAATATAACACTTACCAAATATTTGATATGAATTTAATTTATTATTATGTTTTTTTAATTTTCAAATAAACGATCAAAGTTTAAATTTAGAGCATAAAACAAAAGACATATTTCTTCTTTTCATGTACAAAAAAAGACATATTTCTTTTGAATTTGATATTACACATAATAATCTTTAATTATATTTTGGTATTATTTCAACTGAGATTATGGAAAATTAGAATATTCTTCTATATGTTTTCTACTAAATACTTTCCTATAAGTTTCAAAAATATATGTGAAAGATATTGTATGTATGAAGTCTACCATAATAACTAGATTTCCAGTTAATATCTCACTGCAATTTTAATTTGTGGAGATTTGGAAAAATAGGTAAAAAAATGTTCTCTTTATACACCGTTCTTTTAATTTTCCTACTTTCTCTAAAATACCATTAACTGAATAATAAAAATATAAAATAAATTATTTTATTTTTATTTTTTAAAATTGACTAAATATAAACATAGAATAATGGTCAATGTGATTGGATAGGCCGTTGACCACAGGTTTCTTCCATTCGTGCTCAAGTTCATGACATCCTTCAAGTCTCGTCCGCAAAGTACAAGTGCAATGCCGACTGTCATCGATGCATCTAGGTTTCAACCACGTGAATACAACAAGCTCAAGTGAAGGAAGATAGGACCATTGCAATGCAATGAATACTCGGGATAATACGAAGATCCGAGGATGGATCTTTCTTCACCTCGGATGACCTGACGCATAGTAGGATCTATTTCCTAAAGAGCTTTGGTTTTCTTTTATGTTTTATTTATTTATTTTGATAAACATTAGATTCTTATTACGAGATGAAATGTGATTAAAACTTATAGAAGGTTAAATACTATCCTTAAAGACTTAGGATTTTCTCATTATCATAAATAGTGAACTCTTGATTTGTAAGAGTCACTTTGTTATCTATTTTATTAAAACATGATCATTACCTTCATATATGTGTATTCCAACAATTATTTTCTAACATTAACTATTTAAAAAAATAAATCATGTATTTCTAACTGTTACAAAATAAATCAGCACTTTAATTCCATAATTTTAGGGATCCACCAACTTATATAATTGTTTTTTGAGATATTTCATATAATTATCAAAAAATTAAATAAATTAAATTAATATTAAACAAAAATATTATGCCAATAAATAGAAATATAAAAATTAAATTTCTCAAAAATAATTAAAAATAAAAAATAAACCCACAGAATCTAGTTGATTTATAAAACAAAAAAATTGCTTTAAAGTTTTAGCTAGATTTTTATGCTCACAACGCATCCAAGTTTGTAGGTTTTTTGGGCACTATAAGACTGAATAATTGAAGTTACCCCTGTCGGTTACTACATTACACTATGAACAACTTTTATGTCGTGCCAGATTGTCCCTGAATCGAGTTGGAATTAGAGTTGGTCGTATGACATGGGATATGGGATGTGTTTATTGTTCTAACAGTGTATAAATATCATAAACAATTAATTATCAAATTAACTCTTAATCGTAACAAACAAAACAATACTTTTGCCAAAAGAGATTAAGTGTAGTAATTAGAGATTGAATTCACAGAGAACAATGACACACAATAGATTTCTTATTTCTAAAGACTAAGCTAGTTGATTATATATATATATTGGCAACAAGTAATCATTTTAAGGAAATATTTCTTATTACAAGGTGTAGATGCAATATGGAAATATGCTAGTAATGTAAATATGGAAATATGTTAATAATCTAACTAGATGTAAATGTAAATATGCTAGATCTAGGGTTTCAAGCTTCAAGAATCATAGGGAATAAGATGCACATATATGTAAATATTCTAGAACTCAAATATTAACTATTCTGATCCTTTTAACTCTAACTCTCGTATGCGAGCAAAAGGAAATACCATCAATCGACGACTAAGGCTTGATGTCGATTGACGGTGAAATCAGAAGAAAATATGAACGAGATTTGATATGTTCACCAAGCTAATTAGACCAGTTCTCGCATGCGCCTAACAACCTAGTTCAATGGAGTCTATTCTGACACAGAACCTACTCTCGTAGTCGTCCATGTCATACTTTCGAGATCCTAGTTAGCTACTATAGAATGCAAACATTAAGCACAACTCAATTGATGGATATTAACTGAACCTATCAATCCTAATTTTGGGATATTCCATGATTGTCATCATTCAACCCTAAATCCAATTGGTAATTACTTAGACATAATCAAATTAAGAATAATAATCTGAATATAATGCATAGATAAAATATTGGGGTTCCAATACAAATCTCCCTAAGGAGTTATGAATCTTCTCCCTATATAAATCTTAAAACTATAATGGAGTGCTGGTGCACACAATATGTCACACACCTTGGCACCCTCCTTTCTGGTGCAATACATAAAGTATAAATATAAAACCCTAAAATCTAGGTCAAAACTCTTCCAGTGATAATCTTGTAATCTTGTGTCTTGTCTCTAACTTGGGATTGAAATCGGCTATCTGCGATTTGGTCATCGATCGATGGCAGATGTGCAACATCGATCGACCTTAGTCATGTAACGTCAGTGGACGCCAAGGTTGTGTCGTCGATCGATGACAATATTGTACTTCGACTTTCACAATGATCAACTACAGATTATTCTCCTCTAAATGCTTCAAAAACTCCAAATATCTCCATATATCTCTAAAACGTATTTGGACCTGTAAAGACCTTAAAACATAGCCTAGATACACATAATAAAGCCTATAAAATGGCCTAAAATTGGTAATAAATATGCTATATCAATTCCCCAGACTTAACCTTTTGCTTGTCCTCAAGCAAACATGCCTGCAAAAGAGGTTTTGAAAAACGAAGACTCACATAATATCTAAGTATAGCTGTCACCTTACTCTATTGCAACCACATCCTATCAAGTCAATCATAGAGAAACTTTATATACCATATCCTAGTATAACAACCAATTCCATTCTACCAACAACTTAGCAAATACTAGTCTGACTCGCCCATCTACCGATTTCATTTCTTTGCATAAAATAAAAATGCAGGTTTTACCTTGGGAGTATCGATCAAAGGATATATGGACTCTTACATCTGCAAGTGTCTGAATAAACATGCAGTCTTCTTTGATTCATTTCCCCCCTCTCTTCTCACTTCTTCTCATTCAATGTCTCCTTTCTTTTGAGGGTATCATTTTATTTTTTAATTGACTAAGATATTTGAATAGGCTTCTATGAATCAAGCCCTAATGGTTTTTGCCACCAGATCCTGTTCACTTTCAAGATGATCCACTTCGATATCTCTAGTAATCTCTGAAAACAATCTTCTAAGAATGAAGCTAGAGTGTGGTTAATCAATAATGTAGTTATAGCACTATTAACAAGAATGTAGGATGTCTGCACTGATCTTGTTGTATTATGATATAAAGTTGTACATCTGTTATGCTCAATGAGCTAAGAGGACAACACTGCCATCGTTGAAATATTAATCTTAAACGGGAAATTACATAAAATACCACTTTCTTAGTATCACTTTTCATATTTACATTAACCACATTGATCTTTAGTTTTAAAGGGGTAAATAGACATTTATACCCATACGATTAACTAATCTAAACCAAAAATTTAGATTTGAGAGATAGGGGTTCCAAAAGGTGGGGATTGTGATTTTTTTTTTAAAAAAATAATAAATATTACAATTGAAAAAAAAACTGAAATAGTTTCAATAAGAATATTTGAACGAAAAATAAAAAACAAATTCGATAAAAAATTCAAAAAAAATTCTATAATAGTTTGAATTTGAAAATGTCATTCAAAAATTGTGAAAAAGATATTATTAACTATTTATTTAAAGAACTACTTATATCTATAAAGCAAGAGTATAAATGTCTTTTGATTCTTTAATAAAAAAAATATTTGTTAACATGTCCCTTTAATAAAGGTAAACATGAATAATTGTACAATCAATATGGTAAATTTGAAATTCTCCCATCTTAATCCGTTACTGTTTTAATTACAAGCTTGATGATGTGGAGACGAGGGTCAGGGTACAAACAAAACTTCTCAACTCAAGAAACTTGGTCGTTACTGAGAACATCTACTGAGAGTTGTAGTTGGTCTAGCAGCATCTGGTTCTCTCAGGCGACTCCTAAGTATGTTTTTGTTGTCTGGCTAGCTGTTAGAGATAGATTGTCTACCATGGATAGAATCTCCAAATGGGATCACAGAGTTGATGAGACTTGTGTTCTTTGCAAAAGAGAACTGGAATCTAGAAACCATTTATTTTTCAGAGTGCACCTATTCTCTATTGGAACTAATTTTTGAACATGATAAATAATATATTCATATGTCAAAAAATGAGTTTTATTTGAATGGAAAATGGAGGTTCAATGTGTGTGATTTGAGAAATTTGTAAAAAAATAGCAAATACATACATTGAATATTTGATTGGATTTGAGTTTAAATCTTATAAACCAAATATTTGTTGATCTTTTATATTGATAAAATATAAAAAAGAAATCCATTTTAAAATATATTATTTGTTTGAATTGGTCAAACAATAATAATTTTACTCTTTAATTTCTTGGTCAAAATGTGAATGAATTCACATAATAATGACAAGAATTGATGTCTTCATTATTGCACCATGGAAGTTTCATTTCTATGTTGAAAATGTAACTTTTGCTTCTCATTATTTTTCTAAATAAAGGCTTGTTAGCATTATAGAAAAAAGGACATCCAACAACAAAAGTTCACTTTCTCCCACTTAGAATAGTTATGCTAGTATTTTTTTTTCTTTTGTCTGAGAGTACAACACAGAAATAATTTCGTTAGCTTCTATTCTGAGTGATGCAGGAATAGTCGAAGTGTAGTTGTATCCTGGGATTCTGATTGCACAAACACCGTCACACTGCGGGCAATTTAAGAATTAAGGAAAGAGTGTCTCGCCTCCACACGAAATCATTCTTTGTTCATCATATTTTGGTATCAAGTATTGTGTATTTTATTTATGTTTTTATCATTATATACACAAATTATTCAGTTTGTCATATCGTAGAAATCATGGTCCTACAATCTTAATTCTTAAATTTCCGTTATTATACTAACGAAAACTGAAAATTTGTTTAGTGTGTTTGTCTTGAAAACAAGAATGAAGGAAATTCATTATGATGGAAAATCAATTCATTTCCATCGGATTCTCGATTATTATGGTTTAATAGTTCTGCAATTTTTTTTAATTTGATAGTTAAGCCATTTAGATTGATCTTTGATAATAAGAAACTGATTAGAACTTGAATAAGTTTGATGTGAAATTTGTTAAGTTTTTTCAGGAAGAGGTGATTATCATATGTTCTAGTCACTACTTGAACCAGAAAAGGGAAGTTGGTTTTGTATATTTTATTGGTTTCATCTCTAAAATTTATGCATCAGACATCTAACGATTGATTCTTTTAGATTTTGAATTTAATTGAATTTAAAAAAAAAAATCTGTCAATTTTGATAATTACTATCTCATAAAGGTAAGTTTAAAAGAATCGTTACTAGTCACTAAGGATTTGATCATGTTTACCGGTTTGAATATCCTTTATGTGAAAATAAAATTGTTTTTGGCATTGATTTCTGTCATGAAATTATCAAAAGCGTTTCTTAAATGTGGTCAACCACGTGCATTTACATGATCAAAAAAATTATTTGTTCAAATGTGTTAATTCTTTGACTTATTTGATTTAATATCAAGAATGAGTAACAGTTTTTTTTGTGTTGTTACAGATTTTTCCTTAATGTAATATGTAATGACTTGAGTTAGTGGTTAAATACTCGGTTGACCATGAAGAAGAAAAATGATTCGAGTTTCAAGTATGGTGATTTGAAAAAAAAAAAAATCAAATTTTGAGTATGGTGAAATATACCACAGTTATAAACAACATTTTGATTTTTAAGAGATCAAATGAAATAAATGGAAATGGATTCGTGAGTCGACGCTCCAAATTAAGTTTGAGAGAGGTCTGTCACATATGAATCATTTGCCATAGATAATATAATGTTGTTGATAGTGATCAAAACATTCATATTTTGTCAATGCTTTAACGCGAGCCATATAAATATTGACTATGAAAAAAAAAAAGTATCATATTAATATGACTGAAACTGACATGTATATTGTAGTTTCTAAAGTCAATATGGTTGAAAATAACCAAAGAGAGTAGTGGTTTTGATGCCACAAATAATTTCTTGTAATGATATGTATATTTGCTAGAAAGCAAAATAATATTTTTGAAAGAAATTCAAAAAAAAAAAAATACAAGTTGGATTTATAAATCAACTTGAGAGAATTATGAAAATAGTTGTATATAAAATGTGAATTTCTAAGACTGAAAAAAAGTTGTAATACTTTTGAAATTGCTATTTATTCATTTAAATCCAAAAGAGTTGTAGATTAATTTTTCTAAACTCTTAAGAGATGTTAAATGCAAATATGCATATTTTGAGTTATCTCAAGAAATATGGGAAAAGTTTTGCTTACCATAAAGTCATTGGCAAGAGGCCACATGAACTTAATGATAATTATCACAATATAATTTTAAAAAAAACTAATGCCATGCATTGAGTTTTGTATATAATGGTTAATTGTATCTTGAAAGAAGATGACAAAAATCATTAGACAATTGATCTTGACTAATCTCAAGAGATTATGTTCATTATGATGACAACCTAGGATCCTTATATTAAAGGTGTGTCATGAGATCATATTGTTATATCATCAAGAGGAATGGGTTAATGCCTGTAAATTAAGATGAAGTTTGGCGGTAACTCTACCTAAATGACTGGAGATCCCAAGAAATAGGTTCAAGGAGACAACTAAGTCAAACTAAATCTGCCCAAAGCACTGTAAGACTTCGGTCTATACTCAGTTCCTAGGATGATTAAGCAGTACTACATGTAAGGAATAGAGGATAAGCATTTGCTTTTAATGATTTGTGTCCATTGTTTTGAGATATGAATGGAGTAGTACATGATACTCCTCTAAACAAAACTAATGGCAAATCACCTTGTGAGTGTGAAATGGGGCCGTTTCTAGGAGAATGAAAGAAAAGCTATATTCTCCAAGTTCACTCATGATTAACCAGGACTGTTCAAGGCCAAAATGAACACAACAGAGAACCTAGTTCTGTGAGAGAATGAAATTATGTTATAGTTATTGTCTAGGTTTACATCAAAGCCCGGGTGGTTCAAGACATCATGTTCACTACCTGGCCGAGTAAATCCGATAGCTATTAACAATGACTGGTTCAAGGCTGAAAAATGCTACCAACTCATCATGCAGTGAATTTCTCGCTTGTACTCTCAAAATTCCTTTAGTTGAGTCTTGTCTAGTAGGTCAAGTCTATCGAGTCGTCTAGTGTTTAGAGTCATTTCTATTCATGTGGGGGATTGTTGGAACTAATTTTTGAACATGATGAATAATATATTCATATGTCAAAAAATGAGTTTTATTTGAATGAGAAATAGAGGTCCAATGTGTGTGATTTGAGAAATTTGTAAAAAAATAGCAAATACATACATTGGATATTTGATTGGATTTGGGTTTAAATCTTATAAACCAAATATTTGTTGATCTTTTATATTGATAAAATATAAAAAAATCCATTTTAAAATATATTATTTGTTTGAATTGGTCAAACAATAATAATTTTACTCTTTAATTTCTTGGTCAAAATGTGGAATGAATTCACATAATAATGACAAGAATTGATGTCTCCATTATTGCACCATGGAAGTTTCATTTCTATGTTGAAAATGTAACTTTTGCTTCTCATTATTTTTCTATATAAAGGCTTGTTAGCATTATAGAAAAAATGACATCCAACAACAAAAGTTCACTTTCTCCCACTTAGAATAGTTATGCTAGTATTTTTTTCTTTTGTCTGAGAGTACAACACAGAAATAGTTTCGTTAGCTTCTATTCTAAGTGATGCAGGAATAGTCGAAGTGTGGTTGTATCCTGGGATTCTGATTGCACAAACACCGTCACACTGCGGGCAATTTAAGAATTAA
Source organism: Moricandia moricandioides (assembly GCA_905132885.1). NCBI lineage: Eukaryota > Viridiplantae > Streptophyta > Magnoliopsida > Brassicales > Brassicaceae > Moricandia > Moricandia moricandioides. The sequence goes on from CAJHQQ010002285.1 coordinate 59,485, forward strand.
GGAAATAGTGTCTCGCCTCCACACGAAATCATTCTTTGTTCATCATATTTTGGTATCAAGTATTGTGTATTTTATTTATGTTTTTATCATTATATAAACAAATTATTCAGTTTGCCATATCGTAGAAATCATGGTTCTACATTCTCTTCGATCTGGAAGCATCTTACTAAAGGTATCTTTCTCAGTGATCACACCAATGTCTTGTCGGATATTCTGACCATTATCTCGACGTGAGAATGGAAAAGAAGAAGAGATTTTGTCTATGTTATGTGTTTCAGGCAAATATGGAGAGAAAGGAACAAGATAAAGCATGATGAGAAGCCATTACCTATTATTGTTGTAATGAAAATGGTAGATAAAAGCATAAGCAACAAACCGAGTATTATGAGATCAAGAGGAGTGAAGGGGTGGGAAGATGGTATACAATTTTGGTTTACCACTCTAGTTTAAACAGTTTTGGAAAGATAAGTATATAAAAGTTATGGTTATGATTTTATTCATAAAGATCTACATTTGATGTGATAAAAGTTTTTTTGATGAGTAAATTTAACATTCATTCAAAAAAAAATACAAGCTTGATGGTTCATTTCGTTTGATTTCCTTATTTAAGAAATTTTTAAATAAAAATATTTAACTAATTAACTATTCCATCTGTATAAAATATTATTTTAGATTTTCTTTTTAGAAAAAAGTGTTATTTTATGTTTCCAATGCAATTTTACACATTAAATTCATCTTTTACTTTTTTTAATAACCAATAAATTATTATTATTTAAATTATTTTTACTTAATTAATCATATATTAAGCAAGGACATATTAGTATATTTTACAATTTTCTTAATTCGCTGGTCTAAGTGACAACTTTTATAGTCAGTTTCAATTATTGTGATACAATAATTAATTTAATTTCTTCTACTTGTTTTTTTTAATGAGCCATGTTGCACGCGGGAAAGTTTTAAAATAATAGAGGAGCTCTCTGATCGCAATCTATATCAGGTGATCATATTCTCCTCATTTGATAGAAGCTTCACAAATCCTAGAGAGCAAGACCGACTCTTCTTGATCTTTAAAATCACTGCATCATCTTTCTTCTTTGAGCAGTGATGACAACAATCATTGTTGACTTGCAGAACTGTTTCATCTTTATCTTCCTCTGCTTCTTCTCACTACTCTGTTACACTCTCTTCTTAAGGAAACCAAGAGACTTTCCTTTGCCTCCGAGTCCTCCTTCTCTACCCATCATTGGTCATCTTCACCTTCTTCTCTCTGTTCTAACCCACAGAACTTTACAGACACTCTCCACCAAGTATGGTTCTGTTCTCTATCTCAGCATCTTCAGTTCCCCTATAGTCCTCGTCTCCTCAGCCTCAGTTGCTTACGAGATCTTCAGGGCACACGACGTTAACATCTCCTCTCGTGGATTCCCTCCGACCGAAGATTCCCTATTCGCTGGATCTTTCAGCTTCATCTCTGCTCCCTATGGAGATTACTTTAAGTTCATGAAGAAGGTTCTTGTCACCAACCTGCTAGGAACTCAGGCTCTCAAGCGGTCAAGAAGAGTCCGTGCTGATGAGCTAGATCGGTTTTACAATAACTTGTACGAGAAGGCAGTGAAGAAAGAGACCGTGGAGATCTTTGAGGAAGCGTTGAAGCTCATTAACAACAGCATCTGCAAGTTGATCATGGGGAGGTGTTGTCCAGAGGAGGAAGGTGTGGTGGAGAGAGTTAAGGGATTAACTATTGAGTTAGATGTTTTGTCGAAGAAGGTTTTGTTGGCAACCCTATACCCCCCATGGTTAAATAAGCTTGTTTACTCATTCTTTAATAAGGAAGTGAAGGTTCTTTCAAACAACTTCAGTGAGCTACTCGAAAAGATTCTTGCGGAACACGAAGAGAAGCAAGGAGATCATCATCAAGGTAAGGACTTGATGGACGCGTTGTTGGCAGCTTATGGAGACGAAAATGCAGAGTATAAGATCACTAGGAACCATATCAAGTCATTTTATGTGGTAAATATTCCTTCCATGATGTGGTTTCATTGAGAAACAAAACTGCTATGCTTAAGAAAATGTTTTGCTACTGCAGGATCTTTTATTTGCAGGCATTACAAACTCGGCGCTACCAATACAGTGGACACTAGCAGAGATCATCAACAGCCCCAAGACTCTTGAGAGACTGAGAGGGGAACTGGATTCCGTAGTAGGGAAAACAAGGTTGATTCAAGAAACAGATTTACCAAACCTCCCTTACTTGCAAGCAGTGGTCAAGGAAGGGCTAAGACTGCACCCGCCGGAGCCTATCTTCGAGAGATTCTCCCAAGAAGAGTGTAGGGTAGGAGGGTTCTATGTACCGGAGAAAACAACTCTAATGGTTAATGCTTATGCTGTGATGAGAGATCCGGATTACTGGGCAGATCCTGATGAGTTTAAGCCAGAGAGGTTTATAGATACATGGCAAGAGGAGGAGAGAAAAGAGCAAGCACTTAAGTACATTCCTTTTGGAAGTGGAAGAAGAGGTTGTCCTGGAGAAAATCTAGCTTATATCTTTATAGGAACTGCAATAGGAGTGATGATTCAGGGATTTGAATGGACGTTCAAAGAAGAGAAAGTTAACATGGAAGAGGCTATTTTAGGACTGAGCTTGACTATGGCTCATCCTCTTAAGTGCACTTCTGTTGCTCGAAATCTAAATCCTCTAACGAGTCGCGGTAGCTTCTAGCTCCCAACACCTACTCCATTCTCCACTACGTTATTAAATTATTTACTAAATGTATCCAAGCGAATATTTGATTTGATTATATATATTACTAGGTGATTATCCTGTGGTCATGCACGGAAACAAACATTTAAGTAATAGTTAAATTATAACGATTGATAAATATATTCTCATTTGTTTATAAGTTTTAAGTTGTTTTGTAATTTATATGTATAATAATATATATATATATATATAATTATCTTCTCATCTTAAAAAGATATGCGATTTCACATTTACTATTTTTTATTATTTTAAATATTTATTTTGATATGTTGAATTACATCTATTATTTTAAATTAAACAACAATTTTTAATCATGTTAAAATTGGATTATTATTTTCTTATATTTAATGTAGTTCAGTGCAACTTCTTATATTTGTACAAATTGGTATATATTATTTTAGAAAAAAATATATTATATTAGTGTTCCATTATTAAACATAACTTGTAATATTTTGAAAATTCATACACACTAAATCATAATTATTGATTGATTTGATTGTTCATATTAAAACTGTTGGTTATTCATAGTTTAGTATATTGGGTTGTATCAATTTTTTTGAAATGATCATAATGTTTTGTTACAATTAGACTAAAATAAGAACATCTTGTTAATTATCTTTTGTTTATGTTTATTTTAGGATGATAAATATTTTTAAAAAAAATTATGTATAGTTTGATATATGTTCTTTTCGATACAATCAAAAAGTTGAAGTGTTGTAAATTTTTGTTATAAAAATTCTAATCATTTAACTGAAAATATATTTATAATAAGAAATATAATTTATCTTTTTGTAGCTTCACATTTTTAAGCATTTATATATTTTAAAATAATCATAAGATATAATTACTTTTGAAAAATAAGATATTTAAAATTAATAGATATTTTTTGTTTTAGGAAACATAAAGAATAATAAAAGTAAAATTCATTTTTTTTTAAAAAGCTATGTTTCTATTTTATAAATCTTTCCTTTTTATTATTTATGTGCTTTAGTAAAAAGGAAAGTTATATTAAAAATTTAATCACAATTTTATTAAAAGAAACATAAATAATTGTTCTAAATGATAATTTTAAACGCGAAAACAGAAATAATAATTTTAGTTTATTAAAGATATTAATGTAATTAACTATGATAAAAGTTAATGTCAACACGATACGGAAAAAAATTACTTCTTAAATAATATTATAGAGATCATAAGAAAAAAGACCTCAGCTCTCAATTATTTTACGTATGTCCAAGAAGAAAAGATTGTGTAGTTACTTAGTGAGAAACGCATGATAGATCACTCATGAATTTGAATAAAAGGATACTCTGCTTCTTCACTCTTGGAGTGATGATTCAGGGATTTGAATGGAGATTCAAAGAAGAGAAAGTTAACATGGAGGAAGCTCTTGTAGGACTGAGCTTGATTAGGGCAAACATCTCAAATAACCATTTTTAGAGTTTTTGTCACAAAATAGTTTTTAAAGAAAAAAATGATCGAAATAGACTCTATTCACTCTCTTTTACTCTCTTTTCAAGAAACCAAATAACTCAAGAAATGTTGGTTTTGATCTGCCTCCAAGTCCTCTGTCTCTGCCGATCACTGGTCATCTTTACCAGCTCATGTGTACTCTAACCCAGAGATCTTTCCAGAAACTCTCCTCCAACTATTGGCCATTCGCCATATTTGTAAGAGAGTTTGTGTAACGTGTTTATTATTAATGTATATGAAAGACTTATATACAGATTGTCATAGTTATCCTCTTACGTAAGATAAGGACAACAAGATATATGATAAACATGAAATAGATACATCTTTATCCTAATACGCCCCCTCAAGATGGACGGCCATTAGAGAGTCCTATCTTGACTATGAGCTCCAGAAACTGACGTCTTGGTAGTGGTTTTGTTAAAACATCGGCAAGCTGATCTGCAGAGCTAACATGAGTAACCCGTAGCACATTGTTTTGAATCTTTTCACGAACAAAATGATAGGCCAAGGCGACATGCTTCATTCGAGAATGGAATACCGGATTAGCACACAAATATGTTGCACCTATGTTATCACAATAGAGAGTTGGTGTTGTATCAGACTTAATGTGAAGCTCCGACATTAAGGATAAGACCCATTGAACCTCAGAAGCTGCTTCAGAAACCGCACGATACTCTGCCTCCGTGGAGGACTTTGCAACACCACTTTGTTTCCGTGATGACCAAGAAATGGGCTGCTTTCCGAAAAAGACAACGTACGCCCCCGTAGACGTATAATCATCTCGATTACCAGCCCAGTCTGTAGCAGAATAGGCATGAAGATTAAATGGTGTCGAGGCAGAGAAGAAAATACCTTTGTCTGCAGTGCCTGCTAAATAACGGAGAACACGTTTCATTGCTTCTTCGTGTGCCGTTGTAGGCTGATGCATATATTGAGAGAGACGATTAACGGCAAAGGCAATATCTGGTCTTGTTAAAGCAAGATACTGTAAGCTTCCAACAGCCTCACGATACGGTGTTGGATTAGGAAGGATAGAACCAGACTTCAGTGTTAAAGGTTCTGTCGAAGACATGGGTGTAGGTACTGGTTTAGCATGAGCCATCCGTGTCTTATGGAGTAAGTCAGTAATATACTTTGTTTGTGTGAGGAGTAGTCCTTTCTCTGTTCTTGTTGCCTTCATTCCTAAGAAGTAAGACAAATCCCCAAGATCTTTCAGAGAAAAACGATCAGCCATTAGTTGAATAACACGAGAGACCTCTCCAGGTATGTTGCCTGTGACGATAATGTCGTCTACATACACAAGGACATAGAGAAGAGAGTTTCCTTGACACAAAACAAACAAAGATGCATCCGCATAGGAGTTGACAAAGCCTATTTGAAGCAGAAAGGTTTGTAGTTCATTATACCAGGCGCGAGGAGCTTGTTTGAGTCCATAGATTGATTTGCGCAGTCGACACACAGCATCAGGTCGATCTTTGTCAACAAAACCCGAAGGTTGCATCATATAAACTTCTTCAGAGAGATGTCCTTGTAAGAAAGCGTTATTGACATCAATTTGACGAAGAGGCCACCCTTTACCAACTGCTATACCAAGAACCAGTCGTATAGTAGCATGTTTGATTACTGGACTGAAGGTTTCAGTGTAATCCAGGCCTGGTCTTTGATGAAAACCTTTTGCGACCAGTCTCGACTTGTGACGTTCAATTTTTCCACTTGGTAGCCTTTTAATGCGATACACCCAGCGACAGCCAACTATATTTTTTGCTTGACTTCTATCAACGAGATCCCACGTATGATGCTCACGCATGAAACCATACTCAGAACCCATAGAATTTCTCCATCTCTCATCTTTCATAGCTTCTGTAAAATTGGCAGGTTCAATTTCTGTGAGTGTTGCAGTTAAACCATATTTAGGATTCGGCTTGTGAATGTTCGCCTTTGCACGTGTGATCATGGTGTGAGTGTTAGTAGGAACAGGTGTTTCTGTATGCTGAGAGGTTGAAACTGAAGACGGTGAGTTGTCATTAGCGAGAGGTATAGACAGATTATTTGATGTTGAAAGTGTTGTTGCAGAAGCTTGCTCGCCTGAGACAGAGGAAGGAGTTTGTTGTTCCAGAATCGGTGAAGGACCACTAGTCGGTGAAGGATCATTAATTGGCTGCTGGAAGATAGGCACAATGGAAGCAGAAGGTGATTCTGAAACAGAGAAGTCAGAAATAGGAACATGAAGTTTTCTGGTTAGTGTTTTAAAAGGAAATATAAGCTCAGAGAAAACAACATGACGAGAGACATAAAGTCTTGGGACTGAGGTGTCAAGACACAGAAAGGCACTTTGTGTTAAGGAATAGCCAAGAAAAACACACGGTGTGGACTTTGGGCTGAACTTGTTGGTGCCATATGGTTTTATCCACGGGTAACACAAACACCCAAAGGGCTTGAGCTTGGTGTAGTTTGGTGTAGTGTTGAACAATTTCTGAAAGGGTGAGAGAAGAGGAGAGCCAGCCGGTGTCATCCTGTTTATTAAGTAGACCGCTGAAGCAAAAGCATAAGTCCAGTAAGTGTTTGGAATCCCTGCGTGATGAAGAAGTGAGAGTCCGGTTTCAACAATATGTCGATGTCTCCGCTCTGCCATACCATTGTGTTCTGGTGTGTGCGGTGGAGACGTTAGATGAGAGATGCCATTGTCTGAAAGAAATTGTCGGAGAGCCACAAATTCTCCTCCATTATCTGAGTAGAGTGTTTTGATTTTGTTGTTGAAACGGTTTTCTACTATTGCCTTGAACGCTTTGAAGACATGAGCAACATGAGACTTGTGTTTGAGTGGATAAAACCATATGTACCTAGTAAAGTGATCAACAAAAATCACATAGTATTTAAAGCCATCAGTAGAGAGAACTGGTGAAGTCCACACGTCTGTGTAAAGAATTTCAAGAGGCAAAGAAGATATAATAGTCGAAGAGTTGAATGGAAGCTTATGACTTTTATTAGAGAAACACGAGTTGCAGTGAAAAGAAGAAGACAAATCTGAAACTGGTAAAGAAAATTCTGACACCATTCTATGAAGTGTTTGAGAATTTGGATGACCTAGTCTATAATGCCAATCTAATAAAGAATTTTTAATGCAGGAAAAAGCTGAAAAAGAATTTGAAGAAGCTTCCATTGGCCATTCATAGATTCCATTGCTAGCCTTTCCGTGAAGCATTAGATCCCCCGACTTGAGATCCCTCACCTGAAAATTTGAAGGACAAAGTTGAACCATTACATTGTTAGTCTTACACAACTTGTTCACAGAGATAAGATTCTTTTTCATGGAAGGCACACAGAGAACATCATTAAGTAAAATATCACGTGTATGTGATGAGAGACGAGAGAAACCAGTATGTGTGATTGGCAAGTTTGTACCGTTGCCAATCATAACATCTTCACCACCTTGATATGGAGAGTGTAAGGATAGGTTTGAGAGATCAGTGGCAATATGGTGAGAAGCGCCACTGTCTAGAAGCCACGGTGCTTGGTTGCCGGGAGTAGAGGTTGTGTGATGCACTTGAGGTTGCCATTGAGGATTGGGTAGAGGTAGATGAGGAGCTTGTAACTGCTGAGGGTTACCACGGTATTGTGATGGTGCTGTAGTATTGGAACTGAATTGAGGACATCGTCTTGCACTGTGACCTTGGACACCACAGATTTGACACTTTCCAAGATAACCTCTACCGTAGCTGCCACGACCATAACCTCCACGACCACCTCGTTGAGTTGATCCACCACGAACAAAGGATTGTTGCTGTGGTCGATACTGAGTGTTGTTTGCAGTAACTGGAGAAGAAACCTCAGTACTCTCAATTGCTAAAATGTTTTCTCTGTTGATGAGCTTTTCATGTAATTCATCAAGAGAAATTGGTATGTCTCTCCCATTAACCATCTCTACTATAGCTCTATAATCATCACCAAGTCCGTCTGTGATGTAGTCTAGGAGATCTTCATGATCAAGCGGAGATCCAAGGAGAGCTAGTTGATCTGCTTTTCCAATAATGCCTCTCATGTAATCATTAACAGATAGATTACCTTTGGAGCTGTGTTTCAGATGTTGACGAAGCTGTTTGATGTGTCCACGCGAGGGTTTTCCATAGGTTTTGTTAAGAATATCCCAGATTTCTCTGGATGTTGTTGCTCTAGCCACAATTGGTTGTACTGAGACATTGAGAGAGCCTAGTAGATTGCTGTAAAGCAACTTATCTTGACGTTTCCAAGCAGCATAATTAGGGTTTGGTTGATCCACGCCGGATTCGTTGATGACAGTTGGTGGGGGTGTTTTGTCTTCATCATCAATGAATGGATGTAACTCATGTGCCTCAAGAAGAGATTTGATTTGCAGACGCCATGTAATAAAATTTGAAACCGTAAGCTTTGTTACAGAAGACATGTTTAAAGAGATTAATGTACTCTTTGGGTCTTTAATGTTGAAAACAGGAGCAGAATCAGCACTTGATTCCAAAGACATCTTGAATAGAGTAGAGAATAAGAAGAAAAAGAGGAAAAATTTCTTGGAGAATAAGTTAAACCTGCTCTGATACCATAAGAGAGTTTGTGTAACGTGTTTGTTATTAATGTACATGAAAGACTTATATACAGATTGTCATAGTTATCCTCTTACGTAAGATAAGGACAACAAGATATATGATAAACATGAGATAGATACATCTTTATCCTAA